>RBNI01007301.1:0-10454 GCA_003990745.1 Jimgerdemannia flammicorona | reverse complement strand
TTTTTTTTATAATTATTTAGACTTTACTATTTATTACCAATCTATTATATATAATTACATTACAATCCCCTTCTACTATCCAATACCCCTAGGGAGTCTCCCCTCTATATCATCATACTTAAAAACTATCTTGCTACCCACTACTCCAACTTTTCCCTTACTCTGTCTATAAATTTTCTCTACCAAATGGTACTGCAAATCTCTCTGCAAACCCCATCCCAGCCACTAGTCTGTCAAGATATCCTCCATCAATCCTTCCTACCTTAATAACTACTTCTATAAACTCAAATGCTTTCCTTTCTCAAAAACAAACAGCTAGTATTCTGCCAGTCCTACCTATACTACCAATACCCAGCCCAAAGTCAGTCACTCCTTCTCCACTCCCCCTACCAATCTATTTCTTAAATCCTTCTATCAATCTCACTCATTATCTCTCCTATATACAGCACCCAATCTATTCTCAACTGCTAACCAGAAATCACTAAGTATCTTGCACTCTCCCAGCCAATGTTCAGATATCTGTACAAACCCCTCTTTCTATCCCACATCATAGTACTCCTTACAGTCAAAGTTCTTCCCCTCTACAAAGTAGTCTGAGTGAAAGTTGAGCATAACATTCCTCTGCAACATATACCACCAAACCACTCAATACTTAGGTAGCAACTATCATCACACCTCTGCACTCTAGATCCAGACTCTATTCTAGTCCTACTTCTCTCCAATTTCTGCCATCTGTCAGCTGCTAGGTCATATATTCTGTCTCAACCCCCCACTAGTATTCTACTCTATTGCTAATATCAAAGTCTATAAAAGGAGTGCCCCCCAGCAATACTCAATCTCATCTCTACATTACTGGACCCCAAGGCACCTCTCCTTCATCCTTCTATCAAAAGATTCTGATACAGTGAGCCCTATCCACTATTCTCCACCAAAATCTCTTAAATCTCATTCAATCACTATTTGTAAGTCTAACTAAGAACAGTAGATCCCCAGTAGATCTTCTTGGCAAATACCTCATCTTCCAGACCTTCTTCATCAGAGGAACTCAGCTACCACCTCTCAGTTCTACTACTCTCTTCAGTCACTATGCTCTCAAGCAATGCAATCTCTTTAAGAAATCAACCAGCTCAAGGCCATCTCTAGCCACTGACAATGATAAGATTTCTCAGCTAATCTGTCTCCTCCTTCTAGCCCAGATCCAATCTTTGGTCAACTTCAATAGTCTCTTCACCACTCAGACTAGGAAATCCAGATAATATGCCAAATACTACAACTTTGGCAGCCAGTAGACATTCAAAATAGTAATGCATCCTGCCAAAGACAAGTGGTGGCCCCTTCAATCTCACAAGACCTCTCCCCAGATATCTACATATTGCTCTTATCAAGATTGTGGCAGGACTGACCCATACACAGATAGATAGATGTCTAAGTATCTTACAGTCTCTCTAACAGGGACAATTGTTCCAATGACATCCCCTCCTACTAGGCCATTATCTAATACTATCATTTCACACTTATATTAGTTAAGTTTAGCTTCAGAGTGTGCCTCATACTACTCTACTGTCTCTCTGAGTTCCTCAACATCAGCAATTGACCCCAGACCTACCACCATATTATCTACAAAGACTCCAACCTTCTACACAATGTTGAATATGGAGAGCCTCACAATCTTCTGCCTAATTTTATCTATTAATGGCTCTAAGAACAGAGTATATAAGATAGGAGACAGTGGGTCTCCCTGGAGAATGCTCCTCTCCAGAGGGAATACCACCCCCCTGTACCTATTATATATGAGCACCACTTTACTCCCTTTCAGTAGACTGATCATTACTACTTAGAATTGCTAAAGGACACCAATCTTGTCCAGAACTCTTACCAGTCAGACTTACTGCACATGGTCATATGCTTTCTTCTGATCTAAGAAGACCAATCTCCCATCCAGTCCACAGGCTCAAGCCCCCTCAATAATATCATACATCCAGACTATACTATCTCTAATGAGCTGGTCCCCTATAAAACCTTACTGCTCCTCACCCAAGACTTACTGGACCACCTTCTGCAGCCACATCACCACCACCTTAGTGACCAACTTCCTGTCCATATCCAGTAATATGATGGGCCACCAGTTCCTCCAGTTCTCTCTCCTACTCTTGTCCTTAAAGAGCAGAGCCACCAGCCTCAGATCCTGCTCCCCCACCTACCTTCTAGACTATAGTACTAAGTCATACAGTGCCATCAACTCCTCCATCACTTCAGGAACATTCACCATCTTCTTCCAAAAGTCTCAGGGCAGACCATTCTCTCCTGGTACCATGCCTAGCATAGTTACAGTAAGAATCTGGCAAATTTCCTCCTTCTGAATTGGTACCACCAAGCCATCCAGCCCATCAATCTGTGATGGGTACCATTCTTCCAAAGTATGTTCAATGGTGGCAGCATTAGCCCCACCCTCCTTTCACTTTACAAACTACTCCACCTCTCCTTCAATGAGCCCAGAATGTCTTGTGAACCATGCACTATAAGACCACTAGAATTATGAATCCCTTCTCACTACTGCTTCACTCTTCTTACCTAAAGGATCCTTGAAAAAATCTAGAGGACCTCTCCTCCTCCTTTAATCTCTGTCAGCATAGTTATGCAGCCAAATCCTGTACTCTCATCTCTGCCTCCTCTCTCAATATCTATTATAACTCCACAATCTCTAGCCTTACCTGTATCACCCCCCAGTCCTCCACCCTCTCTAGGGCCAAGAGTCTAGCCCAGTCTTCCAGAAGTCCAGCCAATTGAGCAAAAGTCTAGATCACTCTCCTTCTTCTCTGTCTTCCTATCACCTTGCCAGTTTCACTTCAGTAAATCCTAGTAGTCTTCTTCAACCTCACCTACTAGACACCAACTGCAGCCCCCTTCTGTACCCAGCCTCTCATTCTCCACTGAATATCCTCCACCCACTTATTCCACAAACCCTTCTCAGCCAATAAAGAGGAATTAAGGCACCAATGTCCAGGTCCATCTCTACTTCTCTCAAAATATCTCTGTCCCAACAGTCTCCAGTAATCAGACCATGGATACCACTCAGCCTCCAGTGACTTTCAAACATCTAAGCTCCAGCAGTCCACTGTTAACATCTAGTTAATTCTTATACCCAAACTATTTTCTCAGTATATATATATTCTCCTATTACTCCAGAACCCCCTGCCAGCATCTACCAAAGCACTCAACCTCTCTACTTCCTCCTATATCTCCAACCCTTCACTCCTGCTCTCAGTCCCCCATCCTCTATCAGTCCTATCTACCAATACCTCTCAAACCATATTAAAATCCCCTCCAAGAATGTCTACTCTAGCCCCTGTGAGGGTTCTGCTCTCTAGAAGTTCCTTTACCCAATCCACTCTCTCACTATGTATAGTAGGACAGTAGTAGGACCCCACCATAACTGGCTCCTAACCTGGTTGAACTCACTCTCTCCAGACTAGCCTGTCCTCTCAGCTCCTCATATCTTATATCTCCCCTCTGTCTCTCTATATCAGAATCCCAACCTTACTCTTCCAAACTACCATACCTCCTCATTCTGTCATCTATTTCAGTCTGTCCAAGTCATCTTTATATCTAACATTCTGCAGAAGAAAGATATCAACCTCCAAGCTCTTCAACCAAGTAAAAATATTCTGATACCTAGCCAAACTCTACAGCCCATTCATATTTAAAGAAAAAATATTTATTATACTATTCATAAGAAATAATATTAAGAGTCATGCTTGCCCTCTACAACTCCACATCTATCCCTTTCTATATCAAGTCTAAGTTATGTTCTGCAGTTACCTCCTCCTCTTTAACTCTCTTCACCTCTAATTCAACTAGAAGTTTAGTTAGTTCTCTATTCCTTTTCCTCAAAATCCTCATGATACTCCAAGCAGGCCTCCTGTCAAAGCTGTAATCCATGACACTCTGCCTAACAGAAGGTGGCTCACTCACCAGTAGCAACTGTCAGCTCAGCCTCTCTCTCCATATCAACCTCATACCCTTCCTTCTCTAGGAAAACAGTAAGCATCTCTACCTTCAGTGCCTCTACCACTCTATTACTATATAGGATCTGTATCCAATGCTCATCACTCATCACTCTCAGGTCCACTTCTTCCAACTCTTCAGCCATGAAGTTATTCATCATCCTATACATCCAAAGTAGATTTCCCACCTCCTTTCTCTCTGGAGTCACTGGTCTTCCTTTACCCAGCATTAAGGTATCTGCCTCTGTACTTACAGTTTCATCCCACTTCTCCTCTGGGACATCCACCAGTTTATCCTCACTAGCTGCTACTATCTGTCTCTCCTTTGCTACCTCAGGAACTCTAAAGTGCACTTGCTGGGTACTGTGCATTAGTACATCCTCTGCCACTCAGCCTCTTACAACTGATCCTTACCTGATAAGAGGAGGAGAAGTATCCTCCCAGACTTCAAATGTACTATTCTTATATGAGTCCTTGCTTGGTATCTTTCTGGCCTCCTCTGGATCTACCTCTACATTCTCTCCACTTTCACTGGCTCAGATACTTGCTTTGGTACCTCTAGTATCCTTACTACTCCCAGTAGCTCTCTTTGCCTCTCTCTCTATTTTTGCCAGCAACTTCCTCTGCCTTTTACATCCTTGAGACCTCTCTTATAGTCTTTTATCAATATAGATGTACTTCCCATCTACAATCTCCAAGTGTGTCAACTTCACATATACCTTCTAAGCCTTTGTCCTCTACTTTACTATACTACTCAGCTCCTCCAGCACCTCTAACAGATCCTCTTCCTCCTTCTCACTCTCCTTCACCCTTGTTACCTTATACATGAAGGCTCTCTATACTATTACTGAAGGCCAATCATGAGCTTTCCCAGTAGCCTCTCTCTCTGCTAACTGAATCCAAATATCAATATCTCCTATCTAAAAGGAGGTCCCTTCTTAGACCTACATTGACCACCTCTCTATACTTAGCCATAACTTTCTCAACTCTCCTCCTTATCTCCATAACAGTCACCATAGGAATTCTTTTTACTAGGAGCTATACCACCCTGGAATCCTACCTCAAGCAGTACACTATTGAAACACATACTTCCCCTACTGTCAACCCAGCCTTCAGCATATCCTCCAATGGTCCAGCCTTCTCAAAGCCCACCTCCACCCCTTCTAGGTCTCTTAGGAACTTAATAGATACCACACTATCTATCTGCTTTATAATCAGCCCCAGGTCCATTTTTGCTGTTACTACTAAGCCCCAGAAGTACAAAGTAACTATAACTCCAAGATCAACTTCTTGAGTAATGGGGCCACCACCAGGCCTGTTATACCATCAGCCAGATCACTAGGCCTCATGCTCTTCCCATAACTTGGTCCACTATCAGCAGTCTCATCTAGATTTTTTTCCAGATTGCCCATCATGCTCCCATCAGCAGTCACTCTCTCAGCTACTACACCACCAGCCCCACTACTCTGGTCCCCCAGAGGGACTCTCCCCTACAGCTGCTGCTCTGCATTCTTTACCATCTCCTTGCCCCTCCTCAGCCAACTCTCCAGTTCAGTCACCAGCTATCTTCCCTTCACCTTATCTATGAAGCTCACTTTTCTGATCTCTTGTTCTCTAACACTACTCTCTCCCCTACTATATCCTTCTGCTAGTAAGCCTCTCATACTTCCCCCAAGCCAGGGCCCCTCTCCACATGTTACTAGTCAAATACACTTAGGCCTCCCTGTCTAGTATATACCTCAGAATATTTGTTACTTATCATGTTACTAGTATCTTCTCTTCAAAAACTATGTTGTGAGTATTGTTAGAAAGTTGTATAATCTGAATATTACTGGAGAAAGATGTCTATTAAATAGTATCTTTAGAGGTCTTAGGAGTAGAGACTTCAGATGTAACTGAGGGTAGCTTCTGGTATAGTTCTTGAAATAAATTACTTGATTGCTTCTTCAATCTTCTTCTTCTTCTTCTTATATTTATCATTAGTCTTAAATTCTTCATCATCTAACCAGATAACAATCTTATTGATAGTATTATTTATATCCTCAAAGGCTTTAGAAAAATAATCAACATAGAATTAAAGTTTTTTATAAGATGAGGTCATTTTTTGATTTTTGGTTTATTTTTTATTATTAAAGCCAGTTTATTTATATATTTTTTTATCTATACTTATTATAATATCTGAAGTTCTTAACTTATGCTGATTATACTTGTTGCAATATTTGAAACTCTTGGCTTATACTTATTGCTTATAAGATTGTAGACTTATACTTGTTATAATATTCAAAGCTCTTAGCTTATGCTTGTTGCTTGTAGGATTATACTTATTGTAATATTTGAAGCTCTTGGCTTATACTTATTACTTGTGGGATTGCTGACTTATACTTATTATTTACCAGATTGCAGACTTATACTTATTACAATATTTGAAGCTCTTAGCTTATACTTGTTATTTGTAGGATTGCTGACTTATACTTGTTGCTTGCAGAATTACTAGCTTATACTTATTACTTACAAGATTGTAAACTTGCACTTGTTGTAATATTTGAAGCTCTTGATTTATACTTATTACTTGCAGAATTGCTGACTTATACTTATTGCTTATAGAATTGCAGACTTGCACTTATTACAATATTTGAAGCTCTTGGCTTATATTTGTTACTTATAGAATTGTAGGCTTATGAGCTTGTAAGTATAAGTATTTTGGATATAGTGACCAAATATATATAATATATATTCTTAAGTTTTAAATATGTTTAAAATTCTATATATTATACTATTTATGCTACTTATTATTCATCTTTAGTATTCTTAGACAGATATAAGATATCTTACTTATCTCATCAGAGCTAAAAATAACAGAAATCATATTTGAATATAATAATTAGATATATATTTAGAAATTATATTTAGATATAGTATATCTATAAGTTCTAGGTCATACTTATATAATATGATACTCAAGTGCTATTTTTATTTGGTATTTTGAAATATAACTATATTTTAAGATTTGGGATTAGCTATTATTATTGAAATACTAGACTAATTGCTATATCTTTAAATACATATATTCACAAATTATTTCAAGGTCTAAAGTATCTCTTTTAGCTACTATAAGATATTTATTACTTGAAAAAACTCTCTCAATTAGAGCACTTATTGCTGAGATAGCTAAGTAGTTATATATCATTTTTACTAGATTTGGGAAATCTCTGCTATAGTCCTAATATTCTCAATCAATCAAATCAATTAGAGAAACTCAAATAATATTTTGAATTAACCTAATTTAAATATAAATTCCCAACTTACTTACTACTAAGATAATGTATCAACTTCTACTTGAAATTTAACAATTTTATTTTTCAAATAAGTATCTATCTCCTACTCAGAATTTATTATCAGTTTTGTCTTTTGTTGAATATATATTTATATAGATAATATTAATATCATCTCTTACTTCTTCATAATCTTCAGAACTTATTTAATTAATTGATCTAGATAAAGAAGCATAGTTTTTATTATAAATTATATGAAGTTTATTTTTAGCCTTTTCAATTCAAATATCTTTCTAATTATATGATAAATAATATTCTAGCTTAAGCTTAAGATTGAGTACTGGTTTTTATTAAAAAATAAAATAAAATAAAATTTAAAATAAATTAATAGTAGTTAATAAGTAAATTTTGAAATAGATTTATACTATTTCTAATATCAAGTAAATTTCAAAATAGATTTACACTATCTCTGATATTAAGCAAATTTTAAAATATTTACTTATCAGTACTAATATAATAAATTAGAGTATTTTTTTTTTTTTTTAACAGACTCAAAGTCCTATAGATTTTATTAGAAGAGAACCTAGACTATATAGGCCAAAACCCTCCTCCACCACCTATCAAGCACTGCCTCCCCATTAACCTAAGCTAACTATTGTCTAGTAGCTTAACCATATCAGATATAGCAGGACCTATATTGGCCCATATCTCATTCTGTACACCATGCTTTTTCTACCACCAGGGAGAACTCAGCTATATGTTAATAACTAAAAACACATGTCCAAAACCTCAATATATGTATATATAAGGCCACATCTGA
This sequence comes from Jimgerdemannia flammicorona, assembly GCA_003990745.1. Lineage (NCBI taxonomy): Eukaryota > Fungi > Mucoromycota > Endogonomycetes > Endogonales > Endogonaceae > Jimgerdemannia > Jimgerdemannia flammicorona. The sequence continues at coordinate 2,358 of RBNI01007301.1, read as the reverse complement.
GCTAAATAAAATAGCCCCTGTCACCTAAAAGAGAATGATAGGTAAAGAAAAACCCTCATCAAAGTATATTATAATAGATAGAACCTAGTTTTCCCAGATGAGGTGAGTAGAGAACTTATATATGAGATAGAAGGAGACCTCCAATACTCAACTACTCAAGTCTGTAGGCCTCAATTACATTGCTATATCAGCTCTTAGTTCCAGTTGAGTGCAGCTAAGATACCTGAAATGGGTAGCCTCAGGCCCTCTGACCCTTCCCAATGACTGGGGCCCAACTTGCCAAATTACCAAAAGAAGCCAAGAGTGATACCTACCATCTAACTGCTCTACATTAATCAAAAGGCCCCACTGAAGCAGTACCTGCTCTAGCCCCAATGACTGCCTCCAGTCTGACACCCTACTGGTTCACTATAATTACTCTTTCTTCTATCTGTGATAGCTACCTCTCCTCTCATCCTAATAATATCCAAAAAAAAAACAGTCACCTATACCAGAACCATGCTTACTGGTAGTGCTCCAAATGAGTCAATTCAAATCAAATCTGGATTTGATTTGTCACATGATGGTTTGATCTGAATCTCAAATCTGAAGCCATCTAAATCACTCAATCTAAATCACTCAATCTGAATCACTCAATCTAAATCACTCAATCTGAATCACTCAATCCAAATTTTCCAATTCAAATTCTCCAATTCAAATCCTCCAATTCAAATCCTTCAATCCAAATCCTCATCTGAATCCTTCAACTGAATCCTCTAATCCAAATCCTCCACATGACTCATATGCCAGACACATCTACAATACAATACATACATATATATACAATATATATATATGCATACATATGTATACACAAATACACAAATACACATGTCGACAGATCAGTCTTCAACAGTTCACAGTACTAATAATGCTTCAAGTCAAACATCTCTGATAGTTTCACACTTTTTATGCAATCCTCACTCTGAAATCTAGCAACATTATGCTAAGATAGGAGATGATGTTGTTTGTAATTATTGCAGGTAAAAAATTAAGATACACCTATTGACACTTTTTGTTTTAACATACACATAATATTGTTTCATCCACTCCTATAAACTGCACCAGCCAGAAGTTCAAAATGCTTGATGGTACAACTTTAAACATGAATCAAGACATAAAAGACAAGTACTCTGACAAAATCAAAAAGAACACAGAGACAAATAAAATCAACATCCAAGCTGTGGTGGGTATATTTATTTGATTGCCTAACCATTTCTATACCAACAATGCTGTTTAATCAAAAATATTTAACTATACTCTTCAGCAGAATTTCGAAATCAGCTCATTTGCTAGATTGTGTGTACAGACCAGCCATTCACAACCATTGAGAGTAATCAATTATACAGCATCTTTGGCCTCCTCAAGTATGATTTATATTTGCCAAGTACCGATACTATTCACAAAGATATCCTGGAGGCCTATAGAAAGGAGTATGACAATCTCTACCAGATACTTCAGGTAATATAAGAGCAGTACCATGATCTTTGCAAGCTGAATTATATAAAAGAGCTCACCAATTTAACCTCACATTCAATAAGCAGAATTTGGCAGGCAAAATTTTATTTACAATTGACACATAGACATCCCCCAATGTAATTTCATTTCTGGGCATTACCAGTTATTAGATTGACCTCGATTGGCAGCTTAAATCTCTCACCCTTAACTTTGTCAAACTTGCTGGCTCTCATTCTGGAGACAACATCGCAGATACTTTTATTAGTTATATCTAGGAGCTTGGGATCACAACTAAGGTAAAAAAGGGGGGCTTGCTGTTAGGTCGGCATTTTGAGGGAGGTCCTAAACCAAACCAGATTTTATTGGTTATTTATTTTTGCATAAATTTGCCAACTGAATATTTCAAATACAGATTTTGGCTATTATGACAGACAATACTACAAACAACTTAACATTTTTCCAAGTTTTAGTGGTCAGCCTCAAACAGGAAAACATGGCCTTCAGTACAGAAAGCTGCTGTGTGTGATGCCAGGCCCATATACTAAACCTTGCTATTCAGGACTATCTTATGTACATAGATAAAATATCTGAGAGAGGAGGGGCCCTGAGTATAATTTCCAAGCTGTGCAAACTGATTGTGTCAGTCCAATCATCCCTACAATGATGAGACAAATTCACTGCACAGTATAGAGCAATCAGTTTAGCCCTGAAAGAGCTTATATTGGACATTTGTATATATTGAAACTCAACATTTGCAATGATCTAGCACATGCTGGAGTTTGCTATAGTATGCGTTCTTTTTTTCTTCAGTCGGCTGAAGCAACTTATTTTGGATAATTGAAGATTTATTTTTAAAAAAAA
>RBNI01007300.1:0-10455 GCA_003990745.1 Jimgerdemannia flammicorona | reverse complement strand
TTCATAAAATTTCGCTGCGTACTTGACAACAGTAATCTGCTCGGATACTATGGACCGGTTTCGCCCTTGCTCAAGGGGCTCATCAGTTGGCTTAAGAAGCTACCAAGACCGGCGCAGCGCATGGCGCCGGCCAAAGTTTGTTAGAAAGAGTATTCCAAACGGGTGTCAAACTCAAAAACCAACGACAACAGAATTCGGAATTGGAAAGTGGCCTACTGACTTTTATACTCGAACTTCACGCGTATGGTCGTCGCCTTCCCAACTCGCCACCCGCGCGTATTTGCTCGTCCCGCGCGGTGGACCTACCGCACTCCTTACCTCTAGAGTCGGCGTGCCTCTTTTTTCTCTTCGGAGCCACCCGAAGGCCACCATGTAATATTAGCTGGTATGAATATCAGCTGGTGCCACCTATTATTGGTTTCCTGGTGAAAGGATAGATACACACACTCTTCCCAGAGCCGCGTATGGTATATACCAAGTGTCTGCACGGGAATTACAGGGTGTTCTCGTTCTTTGTTTGAGACGGATTTGAGGTTGGGAGGACGACGACCGCGGAAAAGATGTAAAAACTCAAATATTGGGCAGTGAAAATTTTTTCATGGTGCGCCAATGTGTGACGTATTCCTTAGCACTCGGCGGGATCACATGATGTGACGTTACATGCTGGGGTGTATCTCGCATAATCAGAATTCAAAATCTATGTAGGAAAGAAATACTTTTATTTGTCGTTTATTTAATATTTAATAAAAAATTTAGTTAGAATATATAAACTTAATATCTTTATTTATTTGTCATTTTAGCTAACATTTATTTAAAATAATATTTTTCTTATTATAATATAACTATATTTCTATTAATAATTATGATATATTAAATTTGATAATTATTTTTTATATTTGCTATAATTTATATATAATTTACTTAATAAAACTCTTTTTATCTTTTTTAAAAATTATAATAATATGTAATATTATATTTTACTAATTATATTTTAGTAGATAAATTTATCTATATCTTTAAATTTATATTTATCTTATAGATTAAGAAATAATAAATATAAAGATAAATTAGTCTACAAAATATTATTGTTTAAAAGATAATAAATTTATATAGTATAGTTATTTTTCTTAAATATTTTTAAATATTTTATTAATTTTTATAACTTTTTAAATTATTATTAGTTTTAAGTCTTAGTTAAAACTTATTTATTATAATATAAAAATCTATAAACTTAATAAAAGTATCTTATTATATCTTTACTAAAGTCTTCTTTTAGTTATACTTTTTTTAAATTAATTATTCTTTATTATTTATATAAGAAATATCTCTCTTATCTCTTTAATAATATTGGCTTTTTTTAACTACTTAATTTCTTCTCTAAACTATTTATAGTAGACTAGCAGTATTGGCCTTACTTTTTAGTAGATTGGTTTTGTGTCTTCTGTATCTATATCATAATAGTAGTATGGAGTCTTTTCTTTGATATCTTTGAAATCTATGACTAGAATATTCTCAAATTTATAGAGTATCTTCTTAAGTTCCTTCTTGAGTAAAAATTTGTTTCCAATAGTATAGCTATGCTTGTTTGTAGTTTCCTCTTTCTTATGATCTAGTTCAGTGATTTTGGTACTGGTGAATACTCCTCTTTCTGTAGATCTGAATTCTTTTCTTTCTCTTTTTATTTCCTCCAATCTCTTGACTTCTATAATTCTTAGCTGAAGAACTAGAAAGATCAATATCTATATCAGTCAGTTCTTTTTTTTGATTGGAAATGGAATCATAGGATTGTAGTTCCTAGTAATAAGTAGTATTTCTCTAATATAATCTAAATTAATAACTTCTCCTTTAATTGTGATTTTACTCCTAGCTAGACTACTTTTTGTCTTAAGAATTCTAATATAATCCTTTGAAATGATCATCTCCAGACCAGTTGCAAGTAGGGTGGTTGTCTGGAGCTCTAGTATAGTTTCTTCTACTGTGGTAATATCTATCCCAGCTATATTCTCTAACTTGTATTCTAGTAGAACTGTATTAAAGTAGATCCTCTAAATCTTGATCTTAATTTCTTCTTCATCATTACTATCCTTCAGGAGAGCTGGTGATTCATCATCCTCTTCCTCCTCCTTCTCTTCTCTTGCTTGCTTTTCAAGAGCCTTCTGTCTTCTTTTCTGATAGATCTTTCTGATACTAATGCTATATTGGTAATAATCATTGATATACTCACTATAGTATATCTTGATTCCATAGAGGTAGACTCTTTATGGTATATATTCTTTTGTAATTATCCTGTACCAGTCTTTTTTACTAATTTATCCAACCTTCTTTTTCTTTTTCTGAGTAGTTACTATATAGGTTTCTTCTTACTTGCTTTCTTCTTCCTCTATCTCAGACAGTACTCTTTTGTTGATATTAATGAGAATTTACATCTTCTGGCCTCAGTAGATAATCTGTATCTTCTAGGTATTCAGATCAATTATTGTCTTAGCTTTATAAAGCCACTGGTTGCCAATAAGAATGTCATAGTTGGTATCATTAGTCATAATCACATCTACTAGAATAGTTGCTCCCCCAAACTTGATGGAAATATCTTAAATCTTTCCTAGAGATGTGGCTCTTATATTATCTACTGTGACAAATACCAATTTGATTGCTTTTTCAACTTCCCAACCTAGGTGGTCTGCTGCTTTCTTGCTAAGGAGACAACCTTCTGCTCCTATATCAATGATAGCTTTAAAGATTTTATCTTTAATCTGACAGGTTGCATAGGCAGAAGTCTTACAATTGTCTCTACTCTCTTCTCCTAAGTCTTCTTGAACATTGTTAGCCTCAGTTATCTTCCAACCTTACTTCTTAGTTGTCTCAGCAAGTCTATATTTCATTTGCTGTCTGAATATAGATATTTCTGCCAGCTGACTGAAGATTGCATTGACTGAGGTCCTTGAAGATATCATACTTGAAGGTCTTGGTTTTGTGAAGCTTCTTCTCTTTTTCTCCTTCACTGACTGGAGTAGTTCCTCAGATGATACCTTAAACAACCTGTTCCAGCTCTATATCTCTTCACCTTGACTTTCTGTAGTAGTCTCCATCTGCTTTTCTACAGGATTCTTCTTGAGTCACTCTGGTAGTCTCTTATAAAGTTGCTTGCAAATATTTTTCTTAATAGTCTTGACAGAGTAGGCTTCTTATTCCTCTTTATTTGATTTCCCAATCTCCTCAAAGGTGATGGTATTGACCTATTTCTTATTTTATATAGTATTGCTTAACTGAGCCTTATACTAAATTTCACTCATATATTTATATAAGTAGTGACCTTCTTCACAAGTATAGCAGATATCTTTCTTCTTATCTGAGATAGCAGCAAACTTCTGAACTAGATGGTGGTCTCTTTCTTTAATTTTCTTTACTATATATATCTCATATGAGGTCATAAAGTCTTTGATATCTTTAGTCATTCTTGGTCAGTAGAACTCTCTTGAGAGGAGGTTGTAGGTCTTCTTAAAACCAAAGTGTCCTACCACAGGAGTATTATAGAGTTCCTGTATGATCTTGAGTCATAGAGTATTATTATTGAGTATAATCACTCTGTCATAGTCTCTATAGATAAGTCCATCATGGTAAGTGAATCTCTTGGACATTTGCCTCATGGGTTCTGGGACCTTGGCCTCTGGGTCTTAGTAGAATTGAAGGAATTTCATCAGGGGGCTGTCTTGCTGATAGCTATCCTTGATTATCTGAGTAAGGTCTCTAATTATCTTAATCATAAAGACAAGTTTGTCTTCTATATATCTGGAGAAACCATTAGTCATACAGTTGGTTTTGTCTGGGATATACTTGATTTCTATTTTAAAGTTGGTAATGATTTCCATTCAGCAGGCTTGTCTGTGGATCAGCATAGGCTGTGTGTGAATATACTACAGAGTATAGTGATCAGTATAGGCCACAAATAGTTGTCCTAGGAGGAAATGATGCTATTCTTAGAGTGCAGTGATAATGGCCAGGAGTTCCTTCTTATGGGTAGTATACTAGGTCTTGGCTGGCTTGAGCTTTTGGGAAAGGTAGGCCACTAAGTGATCTTCTTAGCTAAGTACTGCTCCAATAGTAATATCAGAGGCATCTGTGGTCAGAGTAAATGGTCTAGTAGGGTCAGGTGTAATTAGTACTGGGGCCTCAGTAAGAAGTCTCTTGAGGTGGTCTATAGCCTAGATACATTCAAGGGTTCATTCAGTCTTAATGTTTACTCCTTTGTGGACCAGACTGGTCAGTTGGGCTGCAATAACAGAGTATCCTTAGATAAACCTTTAGTAGTAACTGGAAATACCCAGAAAGTACTGGAGTAGCTTGAGGGTAGTGGGGATAGAGATATCCTTAAGAGCTGATATCTTTCAGGAGTCTATGTTGATACCTTTAGCAGAGATAATATGTCTTAGGTATTCAATCTGATCTTGATAGAACTTGTACTTGCTCATCTTGGTATAGAGCTAGTGTTCTCACAGAAGGGTCAGTATCTGTAAGCGTGCAACCTCCAAGCCATGGAAATCACATGCGATCTCCGAACAAATCTGGAAATTATCTGCAAGATCATGAAGCTGAGTCAAACAGAAGTCACAGTGCACAAAGCTGAGTCAATACCAAGTCACGGAACACAAGATTCACACAAACAGGATCTTACCAATCCAGAACAAATGCATATATACCCAGCCCCAAGATGCATCGAAACAGAGAACCAAATAAATAATAACTATCACTTCCAAACACACAAACATGACCACCGAGATCTACAACCGCATCCACGCTGACATTTGGAATGCCATTGTCAACCGAGCCACACCCCCTCTGCCCCTCATGAATATCTACAGCCAAGCACCCCTCTATTTCATAGAAGCCCGATGGAATGCCCTGAACATGCTTAATGAGGTCCACCGGATCGGACAAATCTCAAGCTACTACCAGATCGGCCGCCTCCTAGAAGACATGGTTGAACACCACCATAATACAGACATTACCCAGATGTCTCAACACCAGAAACTCATTGCCCGCAAACACTGAGAACTCTTTTATGAGTACAGTACCTTTATTCCCCGCCTCCGAGTCACTACCAGCGAAATGGTTGCTACCCTGTCCTATGGCCAAATCGATGACATGATACAAGAACTCAACCACAAGTATCTTGAGTACATTGAAACCACAGACAGAACCTTCCTGTATCCTGACGATTACATCCTGCAAATGCCCCAAGTTGGATATACCATGAAAGACATCTACAATATAATCAACTTTGACAAAGACGAAGCAGAAGACAATGATCCTTCGGACGCCGACATGACCTCAAGCCAAGGATCTCTTCCAACTCTGATCACACCGCCAACTCTGCCAATGAACTTACAACAGTTCATAACCACATATGAGACTTATTGGGACAATGACCACTGGTATGAATACCAACCTGCATTCACCCCCAATTACTTCAACTACAATGAAGAGACCGGAGAACACAACCTGTACCTTCAGATAACCCTCGAGATTGAACCAACCACTCCACCACCCGAGTACGAGCAACATGAACTACAACCGCCAGCATACTACAATCCCGCGACTCATAGTACTATAACCTACAGAAGGTACACAGATAGCGAATCCGATGAAAACGAAGACGATGCACCACTTCTTCGCCCCCCAACACCTTATCCAGCATACGAGACAGATGATGCGATCCTGTGGGACAGAGATGAAGTTCTAATGTATTATTACCTCAGCGAATAAGGAGAAGTAATCCGCGAACCACTTTTCCTAGATGACTACTTTATCAGAGATGAAGCAATTAATGGTGATGTCATCGAAGACTATCCAGACAGTGCCTAAACCATAAATAGCTAGCAGTCATAGTATAGTTAGATTAGCCTTGTACAACGTGACTGTGAACTGACTCAGCAGTCAGATGATCTCTTGACATGTCAGATCATATTTGTACTATGTGACTGCATTCCGACTTAGCAAAGCACTTAATGCTATACCCATATTTAGCATAGTCCAGATAGCCCCTCACTAGTATAAATACCCCCTCCCCCAGACCTCAGAATCTCAGACCTGAACAACCCGAACACAACTCCTGAGCACTTCCCCACAATATCCCTTCACACAACTACTCCTAGTATAGCAATATTATGAATAGCGAATAAACCTATATAATAACCCACAAACTACCCTTAAGTAAATCTGCTCCCTATTAGGTCCTACTCCTAACCCCATTACGAAATTTCCTAATTGGGTATTGTCTGCAGCGATACGCCAATTCAACTAAGCTGGTCTTAGTTTCTTGAACTTCCTGAAATATGGAAAATCCTGAACATCCAGAACTAGTCCGAAAAAGGGACTTTGGTTGAGATGTCAACCCGATCTTGAAATCAATAAGCGTAGAGGACGTACTCCATACGAAATTGATCTTGACCATAAGAAAACGGTCATCCAGAATATCCAGAACTTCCAGAAAACCCTTCCAGAACTATGTAACGGTTACCCTAAAAAGTAACCCTCTTACAGTATCTGTCTGAGGTGAGTATAGTATAACTCTACTATTTCACTATAGATTAGTATATTATCAATATATATAAGAACACAGATGTTGAGGAGTAGTCTAAAGATGTTATTTATCAGATACTGGAATATTGCTGGTATATTGGTCAAACCAAAAGGTATGACTTAAAACTGGTAGTATCCAAACTATATTCAGAAAGCTATCTTTTCAATGTCCTTTTCATCAATGAGAATCTGGTGGTAACCATTTTGCAAGTCTAGCAGAAAAAAGGTCTTGGTCTTGAAGATTTGGTACAATAACTCATCAATCTTAGGCAAGGTATACTAGTTCTTGATAGTGATTTTATTGAGAGCTCTGTAATCAATATATATTTGCAGAGAGCCATTTTTTTTCTTGATAAACAGAATAGGACTCCAAATGGAGAGTGGCTGGGTTCAATATATCCTTGGGCTAATAGTTTGGTCAACTTATCCTTGAGAGTCTTGAGTTTAGATTAGGTCAGTTGGTAGATACTCTTGTATGGAGGTTCAGATTCTGGAATGAGATCAATTCTGTGTTGAATTTGGTGTTTGGGTAGAAGTCCTTGAGGGTCTTAGAATACATCTTGGAATTATTCAAATAGTTCTTGAGCTTCTGATAGGATTTAGCTACTCAAAGCCTCAGTAACTTCTTATATAGTACAGATGAAGTAGGTATTTCCTTTTTTGCAAGAAAGTCTCTTCATTTGGATGACAGAGATGATTTCAATTCCTTAATGGTTGGTACCTTCCTGGAGTATCAGGGTGATCTTTCTGCCTTTATGAGTCAGGTTAACCTCATTGATCCTCCAGTTAATATCTAGATTATGCTGGGTCAACCAGACTTTTCCTAGAATAATATCTTATTCTGGGAGGTCTACAATACTGAAGTCCAACTTCTCTTGATATTTGCCAATCTTGAGCAAGAGATTTTCACAGATCTTAGTCAGTAGTGCAGTTTTACTATTACCAAAGATAACACTCCTTTTCTCAGTAGCTGGTCTGCTTTGGGCTCCAATCTTCTTAGCAGTTTTGGTGCTGATATAGTTTCCAGTAGCACTACTATTAAGCAAGATATTGATATTCTGTCTGTGGACTTGGCCTGTGAACTTGATACAACTGTCCTCCTTTTTAATAGTATTGAGTTCTTCCTTCTCATTATTGTCCTAATTGCTGTCAGTCTCCTCAAAGTCAGTTTCTCTCCATCCTTCACAAAGAAGATGGTCTTGTTTGGGTTCCTTGGTCTGTTGGGCTTGGCTCTTCTCAGATTGAATTTTGAAAACTTTAGAGAGGCATACATGGCATTCACCAACATGTTCTATGCAGTACATTCAAATAGAATGAGGATATCATCTATATAGTATATAACTGTTTACAATTCTCTTGTACCAGTTTTCATCATCTTCTTTCATAGTTGTGACCTTTTAACTGAGAGGTTTATTAGTTGATCCAAACCCTTTCTTATTACAGTCTATCTGGGAGAGCTTAGAGACTTCTTCATGACAGATTTCTTCAATAATTGCTTGGGTGATTCTTTGGCCTGCTTTGACTTCAAATGAGGTATCTCCAAAATTTCACAAGATAATACAGATTTCATCAGTAAAACTTTGGTCAACTACTCCTCCTCCTAGTCCAATATTGAACTCTTTGGCTAGGCTGCTTTGCTCAGTAAGGCAGATGTATGTATCTTTGAGAGCTTACATTGCAATCTCTATTTACACTATAGTATTGGTACTTGGTGGGATGGTGAGGTCTTGGCTACTATAGAGATCATACCTGGTATCAGTAGGGTGGGCCTTAATGGAGATAGTAGCCTTGTATCATATCTTCTGCACTTTGATGATATTCTCAGAGTTTTTCTTTCCTAAGCCTTCTCTAATAATAGTAATGTTCTGATTACTGGATTCATCTGATCTGTTTCTCTTCTCAGGGCATTTGAATGAGATGTGTCTTGTCTTTTTGTAGATGAAGCACAATTCTTTTTCATAGAGCTACTTCTTTTCATTCTCAGTGGGAGGTCTTAGTCCTCTGGAGTTTTGCTAGTTTCTTTAATCATTCCTTTAATCATTTCTTCTAGTGGGATTTCTTCTATCTTGGTTATCCTTTTTGTGTTCTAGATTTTGTAGGGCCTGTGCAGCAAGGATTTCACAGGCTCTTCTTTATACTTAGGCAAAGCATCCTAAGTAGTGGGGATATTCTTGAGAAAGATCTTGTTCCTTAATCTTCTGGATGAGCCAGTCTGATAGGGCTGTAAAGAGATGGTTGGCTCTGGTACCATTGATGGCCAAATTGATTTCCTGATAAATAAGTCTAATGGTTTTGAGGTAGGCATCTATTCTGGTGGCAAAGGTTTCAAGATCCTTCTTGTCATTCTTGTGGAACTTTATCTGGACTAGTTTGTTTCAAGTTTCTTATATATAGTGTAACAGTGACCCCAGAATGATGACATCAGCACAGGAGACAGTCTTTCCTTGCAAGTCACCAGATCAGAGCACAAGAAGATTATACGGCATATGAGATGAGCAATGATGACCAACTGTGAGTCATTGTGACCACAGTACAAGCATCCTGAAGAATATAAAAAAAGAATCAAGGAACCACAGTAGCAGCAACCAACAAGAACCATCAATCTCAAAATAGCTCAAAGACTTACTACAAATGAAATGCCTGCTGCCCACCAAACCTCAAGGTCAAGGAATCACTAAGGTATCTCAGTCGAGGAAAAGATGTTCCAAGACATCAGAAGAGCCATGAGGACCCACTCAAGAAGGACTCCTAGTATCTACCTGGGCACTGCAGACCCTTATCACTTTATTCTCTACCACTGTGAAATGGAAACAAGGATCACCATTGCTACCGAATGCCTCCAAATGTGGCAGGAGTACGAAATAGGAAACCTCCTCTACTGGGAGTTCCCACAGACCAGCACCCAAGAGCTACAAGATGCCACTCCCATGGATATATGCGAAACAAGGACAGCTAAGAAGATCCATCAGATCTTCAGGCATACACCATGGTTGATCCCCAACTTGGAGTATGTTAGAGTCTCAGATTTCAGAGACCTGTCATCCCACCATATCAATGCACTAGAAGCCAGAGTGGCTACAGAAGCCCAGTCCACTATCACCCTCAACAGCGAAGAAGTAGAAGACTTCTGGCATCCTATCCTTCAGGACAACCCAGACCAATTCCTGTAAGGATTAATCTCAGTATTCCAAGGCCCAAGCATCCGGATTAGATCCCCCCAAGACCCCACATTTGTCTCCTATTTTGTGGAAGAGAACCTCATAGACTGGAGAGCTCCAGATCTTGTTCCCGATTTTCCCGCCACTGCTGAATGTAATGATGTCATTGATGACGTCATCCTGTGTGACATTGAGGTACACGAAATACATAACCTGCATGATGAATTCACGGATCTCATCTCCTTCAGTGATGATGATGATGAAGCCCCCATGGTCCTGAACTTTCTGCTCTAAGTTCTTTGTTACACTGGATAATGCTACCATCGGTATTCTCATGTAACACTGGATAATGCCAGCACCAGCATTCTGAGGAGACACGAAATTATTCCAGCACCGGTATTCTCATATAACACTGGATAATGCCAGCACCGGCATTTTGATGTGATACCAAATAATGCCAGCCTTGGAACTTAGTAATTTTAGTTATTGGAATTTATATTTAGCTTTATATCTTAGCAACTATTGAATTATATTTTGTATAAATACCCCTCTTATTTCCTCTGAAATAAAGTTAGTCAATTTAGTGCAATACATACACTTTCTTGCAAGCAATCTAAGAGATAACAAGACAGTTTAAAGATAAGAAGTTTGAGGACTATAAGACCTTGGGAAGGCACTCCAATAAGAACTTGCTTATAACAACTTGAGTTAGTCTAAGAGA
>RBNI01007299.1:0-10456 GCA_003990745.1 Jimgerdemannia flammicorona | reverse complement strand
TAGATGAGCTTAAAGTAGAGAGAAACCTGAATGTTGCTGGTGATACAGTAAGTATAGAATTTGTAATAGAATGAATGAGCAAATAGATGAGATGTAACAAGGGATTATGTAACCCAGCAAGTATTGATATCATATGATTGAGTATGATATATAATATTATGAATAACAAATATAATAAACAATGCAAAACAATGTGAAAAATGATATCCAGCTTATCTCCAACAATTGGCACTATAGCAACTACTATCACAGCAGCTGATCATTACCTAGTAATTGAGATCCTGATCACAAAGTGTTTTTTGCCACAAACTACCTGACAAAGGTCATGATCACAAACCTCACTTATTAAATTAGTCACTCATACTTAGTCAGAAATTGCAGACCAACTTGTATAAATACCCCCCAGTTTTCATCCAAAATAAAATAGTTTTAGTTTAGTCCTTAATACAAGAATCAAGTCCCCCCCCCATACATACATTTTTCTAAGTCTTAGTAATGACACCTAAGTGACTTTAGTATTTCTGACTAAACTCCAGAAGTCTAGCTAACTTCTGCCAGAACTGAGACCAGTATACAAATCACAAAAAACTTAAGTAAACCCATTAAACCTAAATTTTAAGGTGAATTTAGTCTGTGCACAGCAAAGAATAAGACCCTTAAAAGATAGGATAAATAAAAAAGACCTTTGAAAGATAAGACACTGCTACTATAACTACTTTCAAGCAAGCACTTTCTCAAACTGAAGGCTTCTTGGTACACATTGTATACTAAGTCCCTAAGTAATATCTTATTTCCCTAACTAAAGGATAGTAAGAGAGAGATAGAAATAAGAGTTATTACAACTTGGTAGTAGCAGATTACTAAGCCAAGAAGATACTAAGAATACACTTCTGAGAAGTTGGAATATAACCAACCTTAGACAGGAGTAACCCCCAGAACTAATTGTAGATTTCCTCAGATCAAACCCCCAAACCAGAGCCAAAGAAGCCCTTGCCATTAGGACCAAGTGGTACTAAGAAACTACAGACCCAGAGACCCACTAGCTTGTAATTGATCAGGCTTATAAGGATCTATACCAGGTCTTTAGGACTTTCCACCCAGGACTTAGAAATATGGTCAGCCACCATAGGTTCTACAAACTTCTCCATGGCTACATATATTGGAATCACTAGGACCCTAGAATCTACTGCTGCAGATATCCAGGATTTTCTAGATTATATCTCACCCTCTGCTGCAAGAGAAGTAACTACCAAGTGGATTTTTTCTGACAGATAACATCACACTCTTACCAAGACCTCTCTCTACTATAGACTAGTTGTATACTATACCTCTGCCATAATAAGATATGAGAATGAGCAAGCAGACTACCTATCTCCTACTACTGAATAAGAAACAGGTCTATCTACCTAGCCAGAATCTGATATTCTCTTTGAAGGACCTAGTTAGTATGAGGATGCACTATCTCATTAGGAAAGGAAGTCAGATGAAGACTCTATAGGATACCAGTCTGATGATAGCCAACAAGGAACAGCAGGCCTAGGAATTTACCAAGAAACTACAGGTCAAGAAGATCAGACTCCAGAACCAATCCAGCCACCTATATAGAGATTTGGTTTACTCTCTCTTACAGAACTATTTGATCTGATATCCAGAAATCAAGTAACTCCAAGTCATATAGTACCACAACCTCATCAGGCAGAACAATCTTCAGGAGAATCTACCCCCACAGGACCACTACCAATAGTCAATAAAATAGTAGATACCAATATTGCAGCACTGACTACCCAGCTAGTCACACTAGCAGAGATAGTAGGACAAATTGCTGAATAGAACAAACTAACCAAGACCTTGTGAATTCTAATATTCAGTGGAAAAAACAGCAACATCAAAAACTTCATCAATGCAGTTGATACAAATTACTGAACAAACCAATAGAATGATAACTGAGTATCTATAGGAATACTCACCAATAACCAGAATAATACCCTGCAACAGTCGTTTACTACATTAGCAGCACAAGTAGAAATAGTAGCCACATTCTTCACTGAAATAGTAGCTGAATTCTGGTGTATCTTAGAATAGCACCCAGTAATCTGGGAAGATTGCCCACAAGTTGCAGATCAAGTATAAGCCTATAATAGACCAGAATAGGATGACTAAGAAGCAGGCCCAGGACTCAAGATCCTGCTACTGACCAAATTCTAAAATGTAGTCTATATATAAAAAACTTGGAACAAACTAGCCCAGATGAAGTTCTGTAAGAATAGTGAAGAGGATCTAGAAATCTTTTCCACTAGGATGGATACCTACCTCAAAACCATTGAACTTATCTACCAGAAAAACAATTTGACCATCAACAATACCAGAGTCAACCATCTCTTTGCAGCCCTACCAGATAGTGCATTGCAACCTGAGCTGACCCATGTATATATTTAACCCAATCTAGAATTATACATCACCTATCTTTAATCTGACCTGGAAATATACATCACTCATCTTTAACCTGACTCAGAATTATACATCATCCATCTTTAACCTGATCTGAAATTAAATGTCACCCATCTTTAACCTGACCTGGAAATATATATCACCTGTCTTTAACTTGACTCAGAATTATATGTAACCCATCTTTAACCCAACTAAAGAAATATATATAATCTGATCCAAGAAATATATGTGACTCGACCCTGACCTATATTTAACCCAATACAGATCTATCTTTAATCTGCCTTTAAGCTACAAGGTACCAAAAAAAATATATTGCACATCTAAGATATATATTTAGAATAAACAAATAGAAACATAATTAGCAATCAGAAATCAAAATGAAATCAGAAATAAATAGGAAGTAAATCAGGAAAATAAAGAACTTACCAATGTGAACAGATCTTACTCTTCATCACTATAAACCAACTGATCCTCCTCCTTCTCATATTCCAAACCATCTTCCTTCATATATTCTGAACCACTTTCCTCTATATCCTCCTCTTCCATATCCTCCTCTGCACTGACCTTCTCCATGCCAATCTTTATTTCATCCTCTGTACTGACCTCCCCATGTTCCTCCATACTGACCTCCCTGTATTCCTTCGTGCTGACCTCCCCCATGCTGACCTCTCCATATTCCTCTGTACCAACCTTCCCTGTACTAACCTCTCTATGTTCCTTCATACCAACCTCTTCTATGCCAACCTCCCCCACACCAACCTCTCTATGTTCCTCCATGCTGACCTCCTCCATGCTGACCTCCCCTGTACTGACCTCTCCACTGACCTCTCCACTGGTACTGACCCCTCCACTGATACTGACCTCTCCCACCTCTCCATCTCCTCCACCACTACCCCCCTCAATAAAATACACAAGCCTGCTATCTATCAGTCACATATAAAGTGTTTTGTTGTTCTTTACTGGTACTTGTTCAAATATGGTCAGCAGTTTTTCATATTCATCCATGATGATAATTTCATCTAGACAACCTCACTTGTTCTATGTTTTGGCATTTACCTTGAAGCTAGTATGGTATGATGAACATTCTATGATTTTCGTATGGTTTTCTATCACTCTTATAACTTCTTGCCTCAGTTGGTCATCATGTACTTTCTTAATGCATTTATTGGCTACAGCAAAAGCATACCTAATGTCTGATTTGTAAGGCCTTTTCTCCATAAGGTTTGGGGCATCTGGGAAATTGATTTGGCAATGCTTCCAGGTGGTGCTTGGGCAAACTTGATGGCAAAAATGGCAATTGTAGCAAGATTTGTACTCTGGCCCAGGCTTAGAAGCTGGAGGATATGTATATTTTGAATGTTATTAGGAAAAAAATTCAGACATTGATTTAAAAAGAAAAAAAAAGAAAAAACTAACTTTTTCGAGCTGTATTATTGAGATCTGGTGGGGGACCTTGTACTTGCAAGCTGGCAGTCAAGCTGGAGATTGGGGAGCTGAGGGTTAGCGAGCTGGGAGTTGGTGAGCTCAGCAACCTAGGTGTTGGCAAGCTCAGTAGGCTGGGTGTCAGCAAGCTCAGCAGGCTGGGTATTAGCAAGCTTGGCAGGCTGGGTATCAGTAAGATGGGCATCTTTAGGATGCTGAGCTTTGGGATAGTGAGCTGAAGTGCATCAAGCTTGGGGGGGGCCAAGTAAATACTTATTAGCTGGGCAGTCATATCTATGTTTTCTCAACATAGTGGTAAATTAAGTGAGACAAAGTGAAGGATGAGGTAAAGGGAAGGACAAGGCAAAGCAAAGGATGAGGCAAAAAGAACAAGAGGTGAAAGTAAGCTTTCAATATCTTAAATATTCAAAAGCTATAACATCTTTCAGAAGCTCTTTCAGAATCTCTCTGAAATCTCTTTCAGAAGCTCTTTCAGAATTTCTTTGAAATATCTTTTAGAATCTCTTTGAAATCTCTTTTGAAACCTATTTCTAAATTGTATGTTATTTATAATCTGAGGAATGAGGGTGAGGGAGGTAAAGGAATACATGAGGGTTGTACAAGAGGAGTGGAACATAAGAGGAGTGGAATGCAGTAAGGAAAGCTCTGGATTGCAAGCATAAGTGTAGGTATAAGCACAAGCTTTGCTCTGCTCAGCTGATAGCTGATATCATGTGATATCAGCTTATTATCAGCTTGTCAGACTGTGCAGAGCAAAGCTTATGCTTATGCTTATGCTTATGCTTACAATATGGAGCTTTCCTCACTGTGTTCCACTCCTCTCTGCATGATTCAGTGGGTTCTGCATAAGCCCTGATTGAGTGAGGTTTGCAATGACATTTGAGCAAGGTTTGTAGTACATTTGAGTGAGATTTGCAGTGAGATTTGTAGTAAGGTTTAAGTGAGATTTGCAAGTAAGATTAAAACAAGATTTGCATAAGCCAGGCTTTGCAAGCCTTGCACTTACAAGCTCAGCTGATAGCTGATATCATGTGATATCAGCTTATATATATATCATATTAGCTTGTGACTAAGCTTATCTAGACTTGTAAGTGCAAGGCTTGCAAAGTCTGGCTTATGCAAATCTTGCTTTAATCTTATGTGCAAATCTTGCTTTAATCTTGCTTGCAAATCTCACTTTAATTTTGCTTGTAAATCTTGCTCGAACCTTGCTGCAAATCTCGCTCAAATGCACTACAAACCTTACTCAAACATCATTACAAACCTTGCTCATTTGGGGCTTATACAGAATATGCTGAATTATGCAGAACATGCTGAATCTCCAAAGTATGTTTGCTGTTTGCAGTTGCATGATGAGTATCAGTTCACCACCTGTGTATATTTATTCATCCATCCTTTGTCTACAATTGATCATTGGCTATTGTATCTTACACTACCACCTTGCTACTCTCCATCTCACTGCCCTCCAGCTCACTGACTCCTGTTCCAGGCCCCACAGTTCCTGGCTTTCCCCACTGCTCACTGCCTCCCCCCAACTCCCTGTCCCCTAGTTTACTGCCCCCCCAGCTTGTTTCCCAGTTTGCCACTCTCTAGCTTACCACTTCCTAGCTACTTTCCAGCTCTTGGCCTCCCACTCAAGCTCTCAGTCCCCACCATTATCAAACACTTTTTGAAATATCTAAAGATCAAGAAGTATATTTAGGAGAAATCTCAGAACTGTCAGATGATATATTAGAGGATATATTGGAGGATATATCAGATATCTCCATCAGTTCATTATCATCAATGAGCATGAGAATAAAAATAAAAACAAAACCTAGTGATAGCTAGGTATAGAATCACACTACAAAGGTAGTTTTATACATTATACTAATAGTTGCATTCATAGAGGTGGTTGGTCTCATCAGTTGTAAGTGGTTGAGGTTCTAATATAGTCTCATATCTCTCTATTCAAATAGAATTTAAAAAGTAAGCTCATCAGTTGCAACCATTGCATGACTTGGAGCTATATATTAAAGGATGGCAATATCAACAATCTTAAATGGCATCTCTGGAAGCATTACAATACTATGCTCTTATCTCTCCAGTGTGCTGAGAATCCTCACTAGTCTAAGAAAGATGATATTGTGAGTATAGATAGAATGGAATTTGAGAAGTACTTAGGAGGTTATTAGAAAAATAATTTTTCAAATTTTATTATTACAAATAGGAACACACTAGTAAGACTTTAAGTGATGAAAATTTCCATCAATTAATTGCCAACTTCATTATCACTAGATATCAGCCATTCTCCACTATTGAAAATGCTGGCTTCAAGTATCTCCTTTACATATTATGCTCTGATCTGGCCCTTCCATCAGCTAATACAATTTCATAAGTTATTCAAAAGGAATTCGAACTATTGCAAACTCAAGTAAAAGTAAGGCTAGCAGGGCTCAAGTCAAAGGTATCACTTACACTTGATTATTAGACATCAGATGTTAACATTAAGGCCTTCCTTGGAATAACAGCCCATTGGATTGACAGTGATTGGAAGATATATGACATTATCTTAGACTTTGTGAATATCAGTGAAATAACACACATAGGTGCCAATCTTGTGAAAAGTCCAGAGCTGGTAATAGATGATTTGTTGCCTAGTGATGATTAAATCATTGCTATTATGTATGACAATGCCAGTAACAATGATACTCTGTTTGATAATCTCCATTATCTGCTCACTCATATATGCTGTTTGGGCATATATTGAATCTTATTGTTTATGATACTCTTGGTTCTCTTAGCTAGCCCATTGGAAAGCTACAGGAGTTGATAAAGAAGATCAAAAATTCAGTGCAATGACAAGCACAACTGGCAAAGGTCTGTAAATCCTCTGGAATTCCCATTTTGAAGCCTCTCTTAGATATTACAATGAGATAGAGTTCTACATATAAAATGTTAGCACATGCTCTGAAGATTCATAAGGTAAGATTTTGAATCTATTTATATAGATTTTGGAATATGATTTGGAAGTATTTTGGTACTAAATAAATTAATATTACATCCAAATAGGGCTTGGATATATTGTGTGCCATAGATAAGCAAATGAGTGATATATCTGAATATATATAATAATAATTTGAATTGATTTGCCAATTTCTCCAGCCTTTTGCCAAAGTGACAACCATGATGTCAGCTTCAAAGTATCCTACAATAGTGGCTGTTATCTCACTATTTAATTAGCTATGTGATCACCTTGAAGATATCATTGATATATATCAAACTGGTGAATATTCTAATCAGATATATATATAATTTTGAAAGTAATTTTATTTGTAAATTTTAGGAACTAATTTAGTAAGTAATTGGGAAGTAATATATGTATATTTCTATTCATTTTTTATTTTTTATAGATGATGCTTACTACTGCTGAGAATGTACATATGAAACTTCTAAAGTATTACTGCAAGATGACACCATTATACAGTATAGCTTCAGCCTTAGATCTATATATCAATATGTATTATTTCTGTTATGAGTAATGAAAAAAATTCTTAATTGATGAATGGAAGAATCAGATGAAACATATCTGGGAAAAGGAGTATAAGCCTGTTAATATTGTCATTATACTCTCAATATCCCATGATGCTGATGATTTTATCAACTCAATATATGAGAAAAAATAGCATGTTGATGTAGATGATAAGCTTGAATGGTGGGTGTTGTTTTTATGTTTTTTGGTTGGCTTGGTTAATTTTCACTCATATTTCTCTGTTTTAGTTATTTGTCAGAGAATCCAGCTGATTCTCATATAGATATACTGGATTGGTGGTAGTGAAATCAGTTGGTATATCCTAATCTTTCATGAATGGCTTATGATTATCTTGCTATTTCAGCAACATCTATTCCATCTGAACATATTTTTTTTATTACTAGTGAGCTGGTGACTGAATGTTGAAACAGCTTGTGTGTAAATACAATTCATGTATGCATATATTTGGATTCTTAGTGGTCTTCAGATATTTTTCACTTCCAATTGCTCTGAATATTATCCAAATATTATCCAAATCATTTTTTCAGGGTAGAGTTCAGAGGGTCAGGTTCAGGGTTGGGTTCAGGGGTCAGATTCAGGTTTGGGTTAAGGATAAATAATGAGTCAGGTGACATACATTTTCAGATTGGGTTAAAGATGGGTTATGTTTAATTCTGGGTTGGATTAAAGATAGGTAATATATCTTTCTGAGTTGGGTTAAAGATGGGTGACATCTAATTCCAGATTAGCTGTTTTATGGGTCAGGTTTCAGGTTAATTGGGTCAGGTTTGTGGAGTACTACTGTTATTGGAGAAGGTCCAGGAAAGAAGAACCCCAAGAATGTCATCAAAGTATAGAAGATATGGTATAAGACTACTATCCCCACTAAGGCCCATCTCATTGATATAGAATATGACCTCTACAGTAGCTAAGACCTCACTATATTACCAAGTACCAATGCTATAGTGCAAACAGAGATTGCAATACAAGTCCCCAAAGGTACATACATATATCTATCTTGTTGAACAAAGCAGTCTAGCCAAAGAATTCAACATTGGGCTAGGAGGAGAAGTAGTTGACCAAGGATTTACTGGTGAAATCTATATCATCTTACAAAATTTTGGAGACATATCATTTGAAGTCAAAGTAGACCAAAGGATTGCCCAAGCAATCATTGAAGAAATCTGTCAAGATCTCACCATTAAAGAAGTTCCTGAGCTTACTCAGACAGACCATAGCAAGAAAGGGTTTGGATCAACTAACAAACCTCCCAGTCAAAAGGGCACCACTATGAAGGAAGATGATGAAAACTAGTACAAGAGAATTGCAGATAGTTATGCACTATATGGATGATGCTCTTATTCTATCTGAATATACTGCATAGAATATATTGATGAATACCATGTATACCTCTCCAAAGTTTTCAAAATCAACTCTGAAAGATGCCAAGCCCAATAGACTGAGGAGCCCAAACAAGACAACCTTTCTTATGAAGGATAGAGAGAAACTGACTTCAAGGAGACTGACAGCAATTGGGACAACAATGAGGATGAAGAGCTCAATACCATTAAGAAGAGAACAGTTATATTAAATTCACAGACCAAGTTTATAGATAGAATGTCAATGTTTTACTTGATAGCAGTACTACTGGAAACTATATCAGTACCAAGACTGCCAAGAGGATTGGAGCCCAAAGCAGACTAACTACTGAGAAAAGGAGTATTACTTTTGGTGATGGTAAGATAGTACCACTGACCAAGATCTGTGAAGATCTCTTGCTCAAGATTGACAAATATTAAGAGAAGTTAGACTTCAGTATTATAGACCTCTCAGAACAAGATATTATTCTAAGAAAAGTCTGGTTGACCTAGCATAACCCAGATATCAACTAGAGAACCAATAAGGTTAATCTGATCCATGAAGATAGAAAGATCACCCTGATACCCCAGGAAGGTACTAACCATCAAGAAATTGAAATCATCTCTACCATCTAAATGAAGAGACTCTCTCGAAAAAAAGGAAACACCTACTTCATCTACACTATACAAGAAGTCACCAAAGTTCCAAGTTGTCCAATCTCAATAGAAGCTCAAGAACTGTTTGAGAAATTCTAAGATATATTCCAGGATCTCCAAGGACTTCCACCCAAGTACCAAATTCAATATAGAATTGATCTCATTCCAGGATCTGAACCTCTATACAAGAGTATCTATCAATTGGCCCAACCTGAACTCAAGACTCTCAAGGATGAGTTGACCAAACTACTGGCCCAGGGATATATTGAACCTAGCCACTCTCTATTTAGAGCTCTTATTTTATTTATCAAGAAGAAGGATAGCTCTTTGCAAATATGTATTGACTACAGAGCCCTCAATAAGATCACTATCAAGAATCAGTATATCTTGTCTAGGATTGATGAGTTGTTACACCAAATCTTCAAGGCCAAGACCTTTTCTCTACTAGACTTACAAAATAGCTACTATCAGATTCTCATTGATGAGAAGGATATTGAAAAGAAAGCTTTCCGAATATAGTTTAGATACTACCAGTTCTGAGTCATGCCTTTTGGTTTGACTAATACACCAGCAACATTCTAGTATCTGATGAATGATATCTTTGGACCACTTCTCAACATTTGTGTCCTTGTGTATATTGATGATATACTAATTTACAGTGAAACAGTAGAGTTATACTACACCTACCTTAGATAGATACTGACCCTTCTGTAAGAATACCAGCTTTATGCCAAGATGAGCAAGTATAAGTTCTATCAAGATCAGATTGAGTACCTAGGACATATCATCTCTGCTGAAGGTATCAATATGGACCCTCAAAAAGTATCAGCCCTCAAGGATATTCTTATCCCCACTACCCTCAAGCTACTCTAGTACTTCTTGGATATTACTAGTTACTATCAAAGGTTCATCCAAAGATACTTTACTATTACAGTCCCACTGACCAATCTGACCCACAAAGGAGTGAGCATCAAGACTGAATGGACCCCCAAGTGTACCCAGACTATGGACCACCTCAAGAGACTCCTTTTTTTTTTTT
>RBNI01007298.1:0-10459 GCA_003990745.1 Jimgerdemannia flammicorona | reverse complement strand
AAAAAAAAAAAAAAAAAGATGCACAACGCTTTCACGCCACAAGCACGATCTCCAAACAGGCTACGTGCGCAGTGCAAGAACCGATACCGGGCCAGCGTGGTCGCCTTTTCATATCCCGCTTCCATCATCAAGCCTCGGCCATCTCCGCGCGAAGTGGCTCGACAAACTCGCGTATTCTCGGCGGTGACGGGTAAATGCTACGGGAGGAGGCTGACGCTCCGCGTTCGGGATCGCTGCCTGCATGCCGTTTGATCTATTGATGTTCTAACTCTGGCTTACGCGGGGTTAAAAGGGGTTCCAATGGCCAGGAACATCAATCTGTTGTTGATCGAGATATGGCCTCGACGAGATTGCTATGTATGAATGCCCGGCGTGCCCGGGATGACATGACTCGTTGCCGAAGTGTGCGCGTGCAGCTTGCTCTCATGTAGTTCAGATAAAAAAATATTCTACTCTGGCACCAATTTGATAGGGGGTTTCGTAGAGAATTTTTTACATTTATTGCCAGCATATGTGGTACTCATATGCTGAAGGAATCGATCGACAATTGCTAAATGGAGGAACATATCTAGATAACCATATAATACAATATAAAATATATAAATATACAGAAAATTCAACACAACTCCAAATTAACTCAAATGCCAAAACTCCTCCACCTCTAAAATTTCCCGGCGCCAAGGCCTCCGTCTCTGCAACCTTCTCCCCACCAAGCGCCCTCCCAATATCCTTTATCTGTCCATTTCCGACAAAAGCAATCTCCGTTCCCGCGTCATTCCTATTGTATTGGATGAAGGACGCAGTGCCGTCACTGACGTTAATCATGGCACGGCCGACGGTGGCGACGGGGTTGGAAAGAGAGGAGAGACCGAGACCGCGGATAATACTGAGGGCGATCCCCTCGATGAAACGTGGGGTCGGGCGGTCGTGCTCGGTCTCCAGAAAGCCCGGACGGAAGTGGGTGACACGTGTGAAGCCCGAGTGAGAGAGATCTTCTTCGGTTAGGCCTTTGGACTGTGGGTGGAGGAGGTGCGAATTTTTTTTTGCAAACTAGGCATTTTGAACGTGGGATAAGGAAGATGGTTAGTGTGGGCATATATATCAAGAATACGATGCTATCAAATTCAAGAGTGCCTCACAACATATAATACCAACTCACCACCGACGAGCAATACAAATAATGTACGGGCGACAGCCGGCCCTCGTCCTTTGCTGGGTTTTCTTGCGCAATGATCCTGGCCGACTGGACAACGTAATCGCGATCGATGCGGAAGAACTGAGCAGCGCTCCCGGCGACGGCGAGGGTCGTGCCGAGGCAGCAGAAGACGACGCTGGGGACGTTGGTGGTGGTGATTAATATTCATTTTACCGTCATTGTGACAATAGGGTAGGAGGTGAACTTACTCGGCCCCGCGGAAGGCGTCGCGGTGTTGCTCGAGGTTCTCAAAGTTGATCACTTTTTGAGTCTAGGGGTATGCGGTGATTGGAGTGTGTGGACGAGTTAATCGCACAAGACAAACGAGATAAAAGGTCGCTTCCGAGCCATAGTACATACAGAACATCAATGTTGAAGGCATTCTCGCTGCTATGGCCATCACATGCACAAATAGACGAGAAAAAACATTCAGCATAAGAAACTTACAAGCCTATCCGTGGGCACCGTGCCATCGAACTCGACCTCCCTGCGTCCTATGGTAACGACGTGGCCGTAGACCTCTCTTTCGAGCAGCTGACGGACGAGGGCCATGCCCACGGCACCTACGCGTGATTGTAAAAAGGGAACGACAGACAGGATGATATTTGTGAGTATTATGGCGAATGGTCAAAGATAAAAAAGCGATGAATAAATGGTATTTCGACATACCAGTGCCACCAAGGACCAAAGCTGTCATGTTTGTGGTATCCATTTCAACGCGACAATCGCCGACATTGACGGTTTTCTCAACCGGGGTCACGACGCCAAGTTTCTGCACCAGTCTTCGAACATGCTCCGCGAACGCGGCTGCCTGTGCTGTAATTTCGCGTGTTACGAGCGTGTCGTTCTGAACTTTATCGGTTAGCTCCCTCGTGTGGGCAGCAAGATCCTGCACTTCGGGTTGGTATACTGGCGCATTCTGCATCCGAATGGCGAGCCGGTCTACCTGCTCGGCGAGGCTGCGAACCTGAGCGGTGTTGTTATTGACCTGGGTGGTGAGAGCTTGGAGTTGGGTGGTGAGGCTGTGGGCATGGGCGGTGGTGTCGGTAGTGAGGGTGGTGAGTTGGGTCGGGAGGGAGAGGAGAGGTAAGGCCCACTTGGGGGCGTCCAGTGGTGGACAGGGGGTGTCGGAGTCTGTTGGGAATCATGTTGTGCGGTGAGATTCCAGAGGCATCTTCAATTATGACTCTACAATGTCGTCGACCTACCATGCTCGAGGACAACAATCTCGTCAGCGTCGGTTCCGGACTGCGTGTGCGGGAGGTCGGTGACATACGTCATGTTATATGATAAGGGTATCGAATGTCAAGAAAGAATATTGTAGAGCTTTAGAGGAGGGCTTGGTCGACAACCAAAGGAAGCGGTGGCTGAGCTCAAACTCGTCGCAATACCTAAGCATGTTTTCCGAAAGCAATACTGTGACCTCTATAGCCAGAACTGCGTTCGATAACACAATTGGAGACCAGTTGAGAACTACGCAAAACGCAAGCAATGTCAACAACTTCAACACAAATGGGGGACATGTATTTTTCGGATCCAATTATAACACTGTTAACTCTGGTGGAGCAGTATACTATGGTAATCAAAACCAGGTCCAATCACCATCACGCTGATAGGGACCGTCAAATCGATTCGTAAACCGAGAGGATATCATGGAAGAGATACTGGCAGCAATCCATCGCAACCGATTGAAACATGCACGCATGCCAATTGTCCTCAAAGGAATCGGTGGGATGGGGAAATCTGAGATCATGCTACCAGCATCGCAGGAACTATTCTTACGTTTTCTGGCTTCGTGTCGATGGCAGCAAGGCAACTCTGGACTCGTTTCGGGGGATGGCATGGAACTTGGGATAGATACCGAGGCGGACAAATTTATTGACCAGATCCACAAATGGCTCGGATCGCAGACAGGATGGCTACTTCTTCACAACGCAGATGATGTAAACCCTTACATTTCTGCAACTGGCAGAGACATTATCGTGACACCTCTCTTCGTCGTGGGCGACGGTAATCGAAGTGGACAAGATGAGCAACGAGCAGGCCCTCCATCTCCTGCTTGGTTTGCGACCTCTGTCTAATGACACCACAACAATGAAAGCTTTCCGTTGGCCATAAATATCGCACGCTCTTATATTGAACGGACTAAATCGAGCTGAATTTATGGTGGCGCCGTTATCGTCATAACTGTTGCTGCCGGTCGGCGCTGTAATTCTCGGCAAGGGTGCCGCAGAGAAGATTAATGAGATCAGATCAGATCTTGTCGTTGCCGGGTATGTAATCCATCTTCTAATATTGCGCACCCCAGGGGATGCTTCAGTTGAAACTACAGTAACGAATAACTCATTCTAAAATCGCATCTTTCTTTGTAACAGATGGTAAGGAAGAAATTGTTACTACCGGCCAAACCGAGATTGTGGATGTTGAAGAGTCAAGGCGAAGGAAGAAGTCATCGTCGTCAGTGGTGACTCGAGCACATAGTCGCGTCAAAAATCATCGAGATCGACACCACTACCACCATCGAGGAGCTCGGTGTTGACATCGTCGAAATGGATGAAGTCTGAAGTCATGCAACTACCGAGACCATTGTGGAAACCAAGGAGGTTGAGTAGTCGTTGCTGTTGGCTCTAGCGCCATTAATGTAACTAAGTCCGTTGGTTCTAATGCATAAGCCGCGACAGCCGGCACTGGTGTTGGCTCTAGCGCCGTTAATATTACTAAGTCTGTTGGTTCTGGTGCATGAGCCGTGACAGTCGGCACTGGTGTTGTCGGTGCCGCTGGCAAAGCCGTTAAAGACATTGCCATCGATTCCGCTATGATCGTTGGACATTGTTGGCGTGCCCGCCGCTGAAAACACAATCGATGGAACAAAGCTTCTTGGTGATCAGTTCCGACGTCGTTTATGTCGGCAGCGGGTTTACCACAATGCCAAGGCTGAAGTGGTTGCAGTTGGCGAAAGAGTCGAGGATGTCGGCAGTGGTGTCGTCCACGGTACCAAGGCGGCGTGGCGTGGTAGGAGGAGTGGTTGCGGTTGGCGAAGAAGCTAAGCGCGTCGGATCTACTGTCGTTGATGGAGCTGTTGGCAATGTCAGGGCTATTGATGGAGCCGAGTATATCGGAGGCGGCGTTGTTCACAGTGCCGAGGCCGTCGGTTCTGGTGTTGTCCATGGTGTCGAGGTCGTCAGTTCCGGTGTTGTTCACAGCGCCAAAGCCGTCCGTACTGCTGTTGTCAACACTGCTCTTGTTGTCGGTGCCGGAGTAGTGTTGGTGCCTACGAAGCCACCAAATATGTCGGTGGTGGTCAATTCCAGGGACTAAAGAATCTAGGGCTGGTGCAGTTCACTGAGTGTTACCATTGGCGAAGGCATTGTAGATGTCACCAAGGAAGAAGCCAGCGCTGTTGGCAAAGGGGCTCAGTACTCAGGCACTGGCGTTGTTGGAGTCGATGCTGTCGGCAAGTGAGCTAAGTACGTTAGCACCGACGTTGTCGGAAGAGTCGTTGCCGTTGACAGGGGAGCTAAGTGCGTTGGTCCCGGTGCTGTCGAAGGAGTTGCCGTCGGCGAGGGTGTCAAGAACGTTGGTGAAGGAGTCGTCAATGTCACTGGGTAAGTCGTCATGGGTACGGCTGAAGTAGCCGCTCTTATTGATGTTGGAGCTTACGAAGCCACCAATTACGTCGGTGACCATGTGGTCGAGGGAGTCAAGGACGTCCTGTTGGCGTTGCTAGGCGAACAGGCCCTGATAATCCATGCGATGATGTTGGGAGCAGAGCACTCAGATATGGCAGAATCTCTGAGAATCTGGCTGCACTCTAAAAATGTCAGACCAAGTGTTACAAGGCGTAGCGGGGCTACGAAATGGCATCGGCGATTTGTGAGAGGTTTGTGGGTATCAAAGCATCCAAATCTCTGAACAATTTGGCTGGGCTCCACTTTAGCAGGGCAAGTATGACAAGATGGAGCCACTGTAAGGGAATACGCACGGCACAACCTCCTAGCTGTATATGCCATTTAGTTGCATTATCAGGTAATTAAAATGCTGAGTTGCATCTATTCATTCGACGTTGCAAGAATTTGAACTGCAATGCTCAATCGATTTCCGCAACTCTATGACCCCCTTTTCGTGGGGTTGAAATGGTTGAGCAATAATCTGGCTTCGAATTATTTGAATATGGTAGTTCTTAAAACTGTCAACAATTATCTCCATGCCATCTGGCGCTTAAAAAGTCCATGATCTTGAACAGGTTAACCAAAGACCCTACTGGGGAAGAGTTGGGCAATCGTTTTCAACGCAACGCCATCTTGCCATATGTGCCTGCTATTTTCTATTCATCTCTAAATGTTGCCTTATGTGAACGCATGACTTGATGGTATTACAAAGATATTTATATTAATGTCATTTTCTGC
Organism: Jimgerdemannia flammicorona; assembly: GCA_003990745.1. NCBI lineage: Eukaryota > Fungi > Mucoromycota > Endogonomycetes > Endogonales > Endogonaceae > Jimgerdemannia > Jimgerdemannia flammicorona. Next base: position 4,858 of record RBNI01007298.1, on the reverse strand, counting down.
CCTTCACCTTAGATTTATTCCCTCCCTTCTTATTGCTCCCCCTGCTCTTGTCCCCCTTTCTATCCTCGCTCCCCTTGCCCTTCTCTACCTTCCAATATTCTCTATTCGCCTACTTTGGTGTCGGCTTGGATGACTCCACCACCTCGTCCTCGATTTTGATCCCCCTTTCATCATTGCCGTCGTCGCTGTCGGCCTCGGGCTGGGTCTGCTTATAGTGAAATGTAGTGAATATAGTGAATACGAGAATGTTTAACTTTCACTAGCATTAAGTTTTTGCTTTTCTCTTCATTGAAACAGTTATTTCTCTTCATTGGAACAAACCTTCTCACTCCTCGTCCGTTTTTTACCCACTCCGCGCTGGCATTCTGCTTTGTACCGGGCGTTGCGAGCAGCCTTCTTTTCAGCATGCGCCCGGTCGGTTCGGAATCGTCGTCGGAGTGGGCGTAATCTTTCAGGGGATCCCTCTTCATGAAGGCGGCTACAGCCTCCATCCTCTGGACCACCTTCGGCGTCATTCGGACAAGTAGGACCCCCGGATTTTTCTTGGAGGAATGAGAAAATCTTTCAGCCGAGGAGTGGAGGGGGGAAGAGGGGGGTGAGAGAGCCGAAGCCGGAGGGAAGACGGAGGGGTAGATGAGGGACACCGCGAATGGAGAGACAGGAGGGAAAGCGGGAGGGCGAGAAAAAGGGAGAGAAGAAGAAGAAGTAGCAGAAGCAGACATATTGGTTAACTTGGTTGGTAGAGGAGTTGTGTTGTAAATCGTAACCAATGCACCGGCTAAACCCTCCTGTCGACCTATCCCACAAACAATTTTATTTTACCATAATTAATATATTTTCTACTTCACAATCTCCTGCTGGAGCTATTTGTGTAGTATCCCTTTTCTCCGTTCATACATAGCTTCATTAACGCCAATGGGGAATACCTGGCCCGGATTGACCAATATGCCTTTCCAATTATTAGCAACCTGTTTAAGTACAGCGCGAGAATCCTCATACCACAAACCCAGTGCGTGGCAAAATTTCCAAGAGGCGTGTGCAATACTTGAAGGTTTCATGCATCTACTGCAACCTAGATGTTTCCGTCGTCCGACACGCCAACCTCCGCCATACATAGGGATCTTTGTTGTCGTTATCTCCATGCGAATCACCTCGCCCATTGCAATGTAACCCTGTCAGGATCGCTTTCAACGGCCATGGCTTCCATGAGAGTTACAATGTTAAAGACCCTTCAACCATCTGCTTGGTTGTATCTTCATATATCTGGTATCAAGATTGGCTGCAGATAGGGCCAGATATCTCTGTATATGGTTATGTATATTCGAAAATTCAGGGTCCTTGGACAATGTATTCAGATACATAGTATATATCTCATGTGGAGGCTTTCGAACTTAATTACATGTGAGGGTTCCACAAGAAATTGATTGATGATAAAAGGGAGGGGGGGGGGGGTGTCTAGGATGACGTGTTTGATCTGAAAAGCTACCTATCGAGCGGATTCCTTGTATAACCGTATTCCTCGCGAATGTGCCGATTTCAATATTGTACTATTTATACCGAAATTTTAACTAAAAAAAATGCTAAGAATATGTAAGTGCTCCATATAGACCTCGTAGAAGCCTCCAGACACCTCTTTCCGAGATCCACGCAAGCTGAAACTCTTCTGCATAAGCACGTAGAACCTTCTTCCGATAATAGCCTGGCAATATTTGAGCAAGTGCCCTTACAACATGCACGTGCCTGAATACTTCGTCACTTCGTTTTTCCGGCGGCTCCGGAAACTCCTTCCCTCCTTTCCTCCCATTGCTGATAAGACCATCCCTTTACGAGGCGAGACTCCTCCGAGGCTAAAACGATAGCTGAGATGGTAATTTTCCTCCTCTCACCAACAGCACCACTTCCTCCGACAAGACGGCTTCCACCGACGAGAACATACCTCTGAACTTCTGCCAAGTAAGCTCATGCACTCCAATGAGAACGCTCCAATTTTTAAACCTTTGACATCAAACTTTCTGTTGGCGTATTCTACGTCATCTCTAAAAGGAATCACGACATTCTCTCACAGCAGAGAAAGGGCGGCGTGATCAGATTTATGTGAACGTAGGCGTTACAGAGGTCGCGTCTAAATCATTAGCAGAACCATGACAACTAAGCAGAATGACAATGACTAAACAGAACAACAACTAAGCAAACATTTCGTTATACATGCTATCGACCTGTTAGGGTCTCTTTCCAAATGAGTAGAACTTGCCTATGCAAGTAAACCTCAAATGCTTGCACTGCTCGCGCACATTTTCCACAAATGCCTGATTCATCTCAGTTGGCTCTTCCATATTGCCATAACGCTGAATGCAAATGATCCTCATACTCTGCTTCCACCCGCTCATGTCAACGATGCCTTCGCCTGTGAGATGGATGCCAGGTTGCTTTATTTCAAAATGGCTGAGATTGCAGGCATAGGCTGCGCAGTGGGCGAGAAACCGATTCGTAACATTGGTGACTTGGACCAGTTTGAGTGTGTTGAGGTGCTGGCAGGAGTCAATGAGGTGGCATAGAGAATCTTCGGAAATATCAGGTGGAGGATGTGTGGCCCCAGCATATTTCCAATATCTTAATATCAGTTTTCGGAGGTTGTGGCAATAATTGGCAAGCCCCCAAACTACTGAGCTTCGACAGAGGTCGGCGGAGTGGTTGACTTCTAGCCATGCGAAATCTGGATGCCAGGTTTGCAGGCCTTGTTCCAACTGTTCGGCCCCGATGTATAAATGCCGCAAACCGAGTTTCCGCAGTTTTGGAAGGGTGAAGATGTCATCGTAATTGGCTTCGGCGGGTGTCTGGTCAGTATCAAGATACTCGCCAATCAGTGTGAGGGTCTCCAGTGATTTGGGAAGATTTTTGAGTATTATATCATCTTCTATAAATGGAAAGGCGCCATTGTTACTCTTAACAATATTTCTGAGCTTGCATCCATTGTCAGCGAAGTTGAGGTGCTTGACGTTTTGAGAAAGCTCGGGAAAAATTGACCGCAAAATGTCTATATAAGGCTCCTGAGGATAACAGTTGGTGAGCGAGATATCGATGCACCAAAGCTGTGACGGACGGAAAAGCTTTGCGATACAGTAGACCGAAGCCGTGGCATTGTCGAGCATAGGACCCCTGTCTCGATGTATGGCGCACAATTGAACGTTTCTAATATAGCTGACACGATCGAAATGGTTTTGCAACGCATCGTCATGCTCAAGCTTTAACGAGCTTGCAAGTCGCTCCCAGTCTGAAATTTTGAAATCAAACTTTCTGTTGGCATACTCCACAGCGTCTCCGAAAAGAAATAAGATATTCTCCCATAGCAGAGGAAGGGCGGCAACGCGCCAGTTGTGCGAGACGAGAGAGCAGTTGAATATGTCAGAATGGGTGACATGATCCTCGATGACTTCATATATGTCAAGAGCTTGAAAGACATTTGTAAGTGTTTCGAAAGGTAGAGTTGGAGGTGCCATGACGAGAGGATTGGTTACAGTTCTTGAAAAACGATGGCGTGTAATGTTCTGTGACTTCCCTTTGGCCTGTCAGTGTAAGGCACGTGACTAAGCAGACTACAACGACTAATGAGACTAAGACTATAAAAAAAAAAAAAAAAAAAAAAAAAAAAAAAAAAAAAAAAAAAAAACTAAAACGACTAAGCATAATGATGATGAATATACATCAGGGATATAACGCTGCACTACTATTCCAAGCACTCACTTTTTCCATGTTCTAAGTCTCTTCAAAATCTATAGAGATATTTACTGTCATTTTTCCTCATAGAATTAGAACAATTATAAGATCTGAGAATCCCAATACAGCTTTAGGTAAAAAAAGTAAACTTCTTGGAGATCATCATGGAAACTGACTTATTTTTGCCAGTCTTGTCAAATTTTCAGAGTTGTGCTCACAAATTAATCTAAAACTTATAAAGACTACTTATAATTTATTAGAGTTATAAATATAGTTCAAACTTTGACAAAGTAGCCAGAGCTACAGAAAAACCACCATCATGCAATCTTTCAGATCTTTCATACAATCTTAGCCTAGTATCAGTTCTCTGCTATATTATCTCTTATATAATCTTAGTTTAGTCTAAGTTTCTTAGTAAGATATTAGCTCTAAGTAGTAATTAGTTTAGTAATATTTCAGTATATATTATATATAATATTTTCCCCAGTAACTGAGTATATATTGTATCTTAACAATTAAGCATATAGATTATATCTATATATTTAGTTATGTACTTTCTATAATTAGTTTATATAATAGTTAATACAAACTATAATATCTTTAATCAACAGGATTTGTGCAGTAACATTCAGGTGAGCATACTGGGCAGGGGGGCCCCAGTGCCTTTGACTGGCAATATGTGGGGGGGGGTCAAGGTGCTGGTATTGGTATGCCGAGTGCTTCAATGAGGGGCCGCAGGGCCGGGGGTGTTGGCAGAGGAGGTGTAAGGCTGTATGGGGAAGGGAGGATGACCTTCGCAGATAAAGTCAGGATGGGAAAGTAGGCAACTGGGCTGGATGGCTGACTGGAGCTGGGGAAGGCATCTGCTACCACAAGTGGCAAGGAGGTCTCTTCACTGGGGGGTCAGTATAGTGGGGCTGGTGGTATAGTGGCTGAGGCAGTGACTGCTGATGGCAGTGTGATGGGCAATCTGGAAAAAAATCCAGATGTGACAGCTGATAGAGGACCTGGACAGAGGAGTGGCATGAGACCTGGGGACCTGGCTGATGGTATGATGGGTCTCGTGGTGGCCCTGTTACTCAAAAAGTCTCGATCCGAATTTGCTTTTTTTTTTTTTTTTTTTTTTTTTTTTTTTTTTTTTTTT
>RBNI01007297.1:0-10464 GCA_003990745.1 Jimgerdemannia flammicorona | reverse complement strand
AGTTCCGGTTTCACTTATACACACTTCCTTGCAAGCAATCTAAGAGATAACAAGATAGTTAAAGATAAGAAGTTTGAGGACTATAAGACCTTGGGAAGGCACTCCAATAAGAACTTGCTTATAACAACTTGAGTTAGTCTAAGAGATACACCTTGAAGAGAATCGGGCGTATTTGAAGGACTTAGCGACCACTATGTGACAACATCTAGAACTAGTCTAAAAAGGGACTTTGTTTGAGATGTCAACCCAATCTTGAAATCAATAAGTATAGAGGATATACTTCATATGAAATTGATCTTGACCTTAAGAAAATGGTCTTTCTGAATATCCAGAACTTCCAGAAAACCCTTTCAGAACTATATAATGGTTACCCTAATAAGTAACCCTCTTACAACTTGGTAGCAATAGTTTATAATCCAATTCCACTTCAAGATGCTTTCTTACCCCACTACAAACTCTTCTGAGAATTTCTATAAGTTGATATAAAGCCCAACCTCTGAACTGAAATTTATCCTGAACTACCTAACAATCTGGAGAGAATTGAACCTAATGTACAAGGACAATTTGACCTCTATACCTACAACAAGTGAGACAAACTTTATTCAAAGAAAGAAGTACTCTAGTTAAATCAGCAGATAGGCGAAATCCTATTCACTGAACTTTTTACTCTACACCTCGCAAGTCAAGATGAAGAAGGTCTTATAGAAGTCTTCTTTATCCTTCTCAACAAGAGTTTTGTCAGCTCTACAAATCCAAGCAATCTAGAACAATCAGCAGCAGTCTTTCTAGCCTTAGTTCCTTATAAAGCTCAAGCCTCTGTAGCTAAGTGACTCAACTCTACTAATTTTTACTACACTAGGACCAAGATCACATTATACTACTGATTCTAGAATTGCAAGATCTGCCATATTCTTAAGGAAGAAGCAAGGGAAACTCTCTGCCAATAACCTGACCCTGAACCTGAAGCAGGCCCTATTATAGTTTTACCTGAACCTAAAACCAACACTGAACCAGAACTTGACTTTGAATTAAGTCCATCTAAAATCAGATATACAACTGATTCTATCTATTTCAATGCTGAGCAAACCCAACTACACAGGGACCAAGCTGAAGAGGAGGAGGAGTATCTCAGTGAATTTGATCTCAGATACACTACCAAAGGAGACACACCTCCATCAGGACAGAATATACCTATACAGTAACAGACAGCTATCTATTGAGCCCTCACTCCAGACCCATAACTATTATTCCAGCAACTTACATAGACCCAAAGAACTCCATCACACTCTGCACCAGTATCTCAAGTAGTACCAGTAATACTACTACCAGTAGTCTAACTGCCTTCAGCAAACAATATAGTGAATTAATAGATTCTAGACCTCATAGCCCAGGTAGCAATAATGGCAGAAACTATTACTGCCTTAGCTGAACAAACCTGACCTACTAAAAATCTGAGTCTACCTACCTTCAATGATACTACATAAGAAGTCCAAAGCTTCATTAGTGTAGTTGATACCAACTTTGAAGCCAATCAATAGACCAATGAGTGAGTGGCTGACTGCCTTCTGACAAACAATCAAGACCACACTCTGGAACAACTCTTTGCTACTACTATAGCTTGTTACATTCTTCTGAGGACCTGCTGAAGAATGGTAGTGAACCCTTCCTGAAAAACCCCTCACATAGGACATGTGACCTACAGTAGTTGCCCAAAATGCAGCAAATAATACCTCAGGATATGGAGCCCATCCTGCAGCTCCTGAACTCAAACAACTCATGATTGGTCAATACTGCAGTGAAACCATGATTGCTGAATCTTGAGTAAAACTCTACAACCTTAAATTCGATGTATATAGCAAGGAAGAATTTGAAACCTTCTGTACAAAACTTGAGTTACTCCTAAATACTATTGGCCTAGGATATATTGCTAATAATGAAGTACAAAATGGTACAAGAGTAGACCATCTATTCAATACACTATCTGAATGGCTTATAAGAAAAATCAGAGAACAAGAATACTCAGTTGGTTGTGATCACCAACAATGGTACCTGGCAAGAATCAAGACCATGGTCAAGTGAATCCTAACAGCTGGACCAATTCTGCCCTAAAGACAATTCAACAACAAAGAAAAGACTTAGACTAAGAAAGAAGAACCCAAGTATGAAACATCCCAAGCTCTCTCCACATCCACCTTTTGAATACTTAGAAATCATGAATCCACCCAGCTGAGTATCTTCAAGAAACTCACTGAAGGAGAAAGAAATGAACTTCAAAGAAGTGGAGCATGTTTCTATTGCTGAAAAACAGGACATATGGCCAGTGCCTGCCTTAACTGAAAATTCCGAACAACAATATGAGCAACTGTTACTACTCTGCACCATCTCAATAACCTGACTACCAGAATACTGGACTTTGTCAAGTTAAGACAAACTGCTAAGGCCCCAACCAAAGGAAGTCAAAAGGCAGCTGGATATGACCTGTATGCAGCTAAAGAAGCTATAGTTTCCAACCAAGAAGTCAAGCAAGTCTATATAGAAATCAGCATTCAAATCTCTGAAGGACATGTTGGAAGAATATGCTGTCATAGCAGCCTAGCATTAAAAGAACTTTCAGTAGAAGGAGAAGTCATTGATGAAGATTACATAGGCAAAATTATTGTCCTCATCTGAAACCATAGTTGGATATCCTTCAAGATCTCCATTGGCTTCTGTATTGCCTAGATCCTATTTGAGAAAATTGAATCAACTCTGATAGTCAAGAAAGTCCCTGAACTACTGCCCACCATCTGAGGATCCAAAGGATTTGGCTCATCAAACAAGGCCCCAGCCTAATCTACCATAAATAAAGAAGAACAATTCTACAAGAAAATTGAAGACAGATATATACCAAGTCGCTGATGTCTCTATGGCATTAGAATGTACTCTTCTCAAATGATTGATAATTGCTTCTCTTGTATCAATGAACTGACTCAAAGAAGAACCAATAGAAAGAAAGCACCTATAACTGAAATTACTATCATTGGATCAGACAAACTACTTACACTTTAAGCTTTTGTCAACTGAGCATCTGTCAAGATTATAATAGACAGTAGTGCCTTAGGCAACTTCATCAATAAAGAAACAACCAATAGACTCAAGGTCTTCATCTCTCCAGTATAACAAACTCAAGCAGTTGCCACAGCTGATAGAACCTCACATATTATTAGCAAGGAAGTCTGTAATCTACTCTTCTAAATTGGTGACTACCAAGTACATGTTACCCTTCAGATCATACCACTCCCTGATAATGAAATCATCTTTGGGACTCCATGGTTAAAATAAGAGAACCCCATGATCAATTGGGTAAACTATTCTCTGACCATTAAGAAAAGATGCTACAACTTCAAACTATAAGGTGAAAAGAACCCACTCAGCTCTAGTGACTCTGGACCAAAGATCACCCACATCAACAAGCTACAGCTCAAGAAATTGGCCAAGAAATGTCCTCTCTTTGCCATCTCCATCCACCCATCCAAAGAAGAACCCAAGAACTCTGAAGAAGACTTTTCCAAAGTCAACAGCCATGTTAGACCCCTACTCTAGAAATTTCAAGACATATTTCTGAAGAAACTCCCAAAAGGCCTACCTCCTAAATGAGCAGTAGACTATGCCATCAAGACTATTCCAGATGCTAAGTCAGTCTTCAAGTCAATCTACCACATATCTCTGAGAGAAATCGATGCACTCAAGAAAGAAATTGATAAACTTCTAGAATAAGAATTCATTAGACCAAGTATATTACCATATAGTGCACCAGTTCTCTTTGTTATAAAGAAAGGAGGAGACCTTTGAATGTGTATTGATTACTATGACCTCAATGAACAGACCATCAAGAACTGTTATCCATTACTCAGAATCAATGAAATATTCGATAGACTTATCAACTCACAATTTATGAGCTCTTTTGACCTGTGAAATGGTTACTGGAAAATTGCTATGAAAGAAGAAGACATCTACAAAACAGCCTTCTGAACTCACTATAGACACTTTGAGTTTCTGGTTATGCCTTTTGGCTTAACTAATGCTTCTGCAATCTTCCAGACCCTGATGAATACTATTCTGCACCCATATCTGGACAAATTCATTATTGTCTACATTGATGATATTCTAGTCTTCAGCAAAACCCTGGAGGAACATCTTGAACACCTTAAACTAGTGCTACTGAAACTCCAAGAAAACCAACTCTTCACAAAACTTAGCAAATGTGAATTTCTTCTAAAAGAAATTCAATTCCTTGGACACATTGTCATGTCAAATGGAATTAAAGTAGACCCCAGAAAAATCTCTACAATCAAAGATTGGCCCAGACTCAAGAAGCTGAAAGACCTCTAGTCATTTCTGGGATTAGCAAACTATTACAGATAATTTGTTGCCAACTTTGCCAAGATTGCTACTGCTCTTACCCAAATGACCAAATACAGCAAGAAAGAAGAACAGCCCTGGACCATGAAATAAGAAAAAGACTTCAACAATCTTGTTAACTGGAGACCCAAGCAAGATACTGCCTTTCAAGCACTGAAGGATGCCTTAATAACTACTCCAGTACTTTAAGCAGCAAACTCTGCCCTACTATACAAAGTTACTACTGATGCCTCTGACCTAGCCCTTGGAGCAGTACTCATATAAGAAGAACACCCAGTAGTCTATCATTCCTGTAAGTTCAATGATACTGAAATCAACTATGCAACTCATGAGAAGGAAATGCTAGCCATTGTAGACACTCTGATTAAATGGTGACTATATCTAAAAGGAGCACACTTCACTATATTGACTGACCACAAGTCATTAGTCAACATCAAGACCCAAGCTACCCTTTCTTGAAAGTAAGCCAGATGGATGAAAGTCCTCACCAACTTTAACTATAAAATCCAGTATCATCCTGATAAGAAAAATATCATTACCAATGCTATCTCCAGACTACCAATTAAAGAAGTTATCCAAACCCTCACATTGGTTACCAACTCTATCATAGAACAAATTATCACAGCATATGCTGATGATAAAGAAGCTCAAGTACTCAGAGAAATTCTGAACAGTGATGATGCTGACAAGTATATCTGATACAACCAATACCAACTGAAGGATAATACTACATATCTACTATAAAGACAGATTGTATGTTCCAAATAACCAAGACCTCTGAAGGACTATCCTATTTGAATATCATGATGTCCCTACTCTGAATATTTAGAATTTGATAAATGCTATGAAGTTATCCTCCAAAACTTCTATTGGCCCTACATAGCAGATCAACTAAAGACCTATATTACTTTCTGTGATGCCTACCAATAGAACAAGTTCTCAACACTAGCAAAACCTGGCCTACTACACCCTATCCCAGTACTATCTACTAATTGAGAACAAATATCCATAGACTTTGTTATACAACTACTCCAGATCAAGAATGGAAAAGATGTAATTGTTGTTTTTGTAGACTATATCAGTAAACAAGTGCACTTTATGCCAACTACTACTACTGCAACAGCACCAGACATAGCTATACTCCTGTTTGATAATATCTTTCACTATTATGGTCTTCCTAAGATCATTGTTAGTGACCAAGATCTGAAATTTACCAGCTATTTTTAGAAAGCCCTCTATGCACACCTTGGAACAAAACTTGCACTATCTATAGTCTTTCACCCTGAGACAGATGGCCAAACTGAAAGAATGAACTAAACTCTGGAACAAATGCTAAGGAACTATGTTTCCTACAGACAAGATGATTGGCATGAATACCTCACTATAGTCAAGTTTGCCTATAATAATAGCAAGCAAGTCTCTCTTGGAATAACCCCATTCTTCACCAATACTGGACAAAACCCAAACACCCCTCTGATACTTATCCAAACTACTGATGAATGCTCCACAGTCAAAGCTATTAAAGAATTCCTACTCTAAATGTGCAATCTAAGCCAAATCATAAGCAAGAACTTATTATGAGCCCAAGAACAACAGATATAGTATGTTAATCAATACCAATGAGAAGAAACTTTCAATGTTGGAGAAAAGGTTCTACTGGACATCCAAGAATACTGAGTTGATAACTTCAAGCACAGATCATCCACAAAGCTGAATAGTAAATTTATTGGACTATTTGAAGTTATTGCACAAGTCTCTCCAATCTCCTACAAATTGACACTATCAGATACCATTAGGATTCACTCAGTCTTTAATGTCCAATATCTCAAGTGATACAATGAAAATGATGATGAGCTATTCCTGAACCAAACCACTAAACCATCTGCACCTGTCATCATTAATGACTAAGAAGAATATGAAGTTGAACAAATCCTCAACAAATGTGGCCACAAGAATCACTCTGAGTATCTTATTAAATGGAAAGGTTATCCAATCTATGATGTAACATGGAAACCTAAGACCAATCTCCAGAATGCTACTGACTTAGTTCAGAAATATGATTCCTTGAACAACTAAAACCAAATACTCTACACCTATCAGTACATACTATATATTACTCTCCTGAATATTATAATTATTATGAACAAATCAAGAACTCAACAAGACAAGACAAAGAATACTGACTCTCTGGAAAAAATAGCAAAACTGAAAACAAGCCTATTCTCCCCATACCACTGGTGGAAAATGAGATATAAATATTTAAGAAGATTTCTTAGAGAAAATTCTCCAGCAGTAAATGATATCAGAATCACTTTCGGTGCATAACATTAAACATATGACCCTTTAATATATAAATCTAACACATTAGGCAACTGTACTACAAGTATGCCACTTTCTGAAAAAATGGACTTCACTGGACTTTTGACCTTCCAAATAGTGTAACAATACTAGAACAAATTAGAAGGCCCTTGTAAGTGTACAACCTCTAAGCCACCAAAATTGCATGGCATCCTCAGAACTAATTTGGAAACCATATGCGAGACTACAAAACAAGAGATTATCTGGTTACACAAAATACACCAGCAAGCACGAGAACCCACTGCCAAGATACAAGAATACTAGAAGAAGTACTATAACTATAAGACTGACTCTGAACCGCTATAACTAGTTTGGTATACTATACTATTACAAAAGAAAACTGAAAGTACCAAACTCAAAGTAAGACAAAAAGAACTCTATCTCATCTACCAAAAGGTTCATGAACTGCACTTATCAACTCAAGACCAAGATATACCGTAACTATATAAGACCTCATTACTTAGTAGAAGCAAAATGTATTTGAACAACTCCATTCACTCTATCTGTGTCACCTCCGTTGGAGAGTGATGGATGCTTCATCTGAACTCAAGAAAGCTGACATCGTTGAAACCAATCTCAAGCCATCCATATGACAGATATTACTACTAGAAATTGCCTCAGATTATAGAAAATATCATTTCCAAGAGGTTCAAACCCCCAGCCATGACATTGGGAGCCCTTGCCCTAGACGAGAATGGCCAGTCCTCGCAAATATGCCAGCAGACCAAAAAAAAAGAGAACTAAGACCTGTTATCCTTGTACAACCACCACCACCAAGGACAGCCTTAATCTTGCAAGAGATAGAAGTGACGACACCTTGAAACTGATGATATCAGAAGTCAGAAAACTGCTCAGACTTTGCCAGTGATGATGTCATCAATGGTGATGTCATCAAAGACTATCCAGATAGTGCCTAAACCTATAAATAGCTTAGCAGTCATAGTATAGTTAGATTAGCCTTGTACAACGTGACTGTGAACTGACTCAGCAGTCAGATGATCTCTTGACATATCAGATCACACTTGTACTATGTGACTGCATTCCGACTCAGCAAAGCACTTAGTGCTACATCCATATCTAGCATAGTCTAGATAGCCCCTCACTAGTATAAATACCCCCTCCCCCAGACCTCAGAATCTCAGACTGAACAATCTGAACACAACTCCTGAGCACTTCTCCACAATATCCCTTTACACAACTACTCCTAGTATAGCAATATCATGAATAGTGAATAAACCTATTTAATAATCCACAACCCACTTTTAAGTAAATCCGCTCCCTGTTAGGTCCTACTTCTAACCCCATCATGAAATCTTGCAAATTAGGTATTGTCTGCAGCGATACACCAATTCAACTAAGCTGGTCTTAGTTTCTTGAACTTCCTGAAATACAGAAAATCCTGAATATCCAGAACAAGTCCGAAAAAGAACTTTGGTTGAGACATCAACCTGATCTAGAAATCAATAAGTGTAGAGGATGTACTCCATATGAAATTGATCTTGACCATAAGAAAACGGTCTTCCAGAATATCCAGAACTTCCAGAAAACCCTTCCAGAACTACGTAACAATTACCCTAAAAAGTAACCCTCTTACAACTTGGTAGCAGCAGTTTACAATCCAATTCCGCTTCAAGACACTTCCTCATCCCGCTACAAACCCTTCTGCGAATTCCTACAAGTTGGTATAAAGCCCAACCTCTGAACTGGAATTTATCCTGAACTATCTGACAATCTGGAGAGAATTGAACCTGATGTACAAGGACAATTTGACCTCCACACCTGCAACAAGTGGGACAAACTTCATTCAAAGAAAGAAGTACTCTGATTAAATCAGCAAATAGACGAACACCTATTCACTGAACTCCTTGCACTACACCCAGCAAGTCAAGATGAAGAAGGTCTTATAGAAGCCTTCTTTACTCTTCTCAACAAGAGTTTTATCAGCTCCACAAATCTGAGTGACCTAGGACAACCAGCGGCAGTCTTTCTAGCCTTAGTTCCTCATGAAGCCCAAGCCTCTGTAGCCAAGTGGCTCAACTCTACCGACTTTCACCGTACTAGGACCAAGACCACATTATACTACCGATTCCAGAACAGCAAGACCCACCATATTCTTAAGAAAGAAGCAAGAGAAACCCTTCATCAACTACTTGATCCTGAACCTGAAGCAGGCCCTGCTACAGCCCTACCTGAATCCAAAACCAATACTGAACCAGAACTTGACTTTGAATTAAGTCTATCTGAAATTAGATATACAACTGATTCTGTCTACTTTGACGCTGAGCAAACCCAAACACATGGGGACCAAACCAAAGAGGAGGAGGAGTATCTCAGTGAATTCGATCCCGGATACACCACCGAAGGAGACGTACCTCCATCAGGACAGAATACACCTATACAGCAACAGACAGCCATCTATCAAGCCCTCACTCCAGACCCATAACTATTACTCCAGCAACTTACACAGACCCAAAGAACCCCATCACACTCTGCACTAGTACCTCAAGTAGTACCAGTAACACCACTACCAGCAGTCCAATCACCTCCAGTAAACAATATGGCAAACCAACAGATTCTAGATCTTACAGCCCAGGTAGCCATAATGGCAGCAACCATTACTGCCTTAGCTGAACAGACCCGACCTACAAAAAATCTGAGCCTACCTACCTTCAATAGTACTGTACAAGAAGTTCAAAACTTCATTAGTATAGTTGACACCAACTTCGAAGCCAATCAATGGACCAATGAACAAGTCGCTGACTGTGTTCTGATAAACAATCAAGACCACACTCTGGAACAACTCTTTGCTACCATTACAGCCTATGTCCGCCGAGTTGTTACATTCTTCCGAGGACCTGCCAAAGAATGGTGGTGAACCCTTCCCGAAAAACCCCTCATATGGGACACCCGACCTGCAGTAGTTGCTCAGAATGCAGCAAATAATACCCCAGGATATAGAGCCCATCCTGCAGCCCCTGGACTTAAACAACTCATGATTGCTCAATATCGCAGCGAAACCATGATCGCTGAATCCCGAGTAAAACTCTGCAACCTCAAATTTGATGTACATGGCAAGGAGGAATTTGAAATCTTCTGTACAAAACTTGAGTCACTTCTGAACACCATTGGCCTAGGATATATTGCCAATGATGAAGCACGAAATGGTACAAGAGCAGATCATCTATTCGATGCCCTGTCTGAATGGCTTACTAGGAAAATCCGAGAACAAGGACGCCCAGTTGGTTGTGACCACCAACAATGGTGCCTAGTAAGAATCAAGACTATGGTCAAGCGAATCCTAACAGCTGGACCCATTCTGCCCTGAAGACAATTCAATAACAAGGAAAAGACTTGGACCAAGAAAGAAGAACCCAAGCATGAAACATCCCAAGCTCTCTCAACATCCACTTCATGGACACCCAGAAATCATGAACCCACCCAGCCAAGTACCTTCAAGAAACTCACTGAAGGCAAAAGGAATGAACTTAGAAGAAGTGGAGTATGCTTCTATTGCCGAAAGACAGGACACATGGCCAATGTATGCCCTAACCGAAAACTCCGAACAGCAACATGAGCAACTGTTACCACTCTGCACCACCTCAACAATCTGACCACCAGAATACTAGACTTTGTCAAGTTAAGACAAACTGCTAAGGCCCCAACCAAAGGAAGTCAAAAAGCAGCTGGATATGACCTATATGTAGC
>RBNI01007296.1:0-10465 GCA_003990745.1 Jimgerdemannia flammicorona | reverse complement strand
CCTGTCCTCTAGCAGCAGTCGTCGAAGCCTTCCCCAGGCCCAGCCAACCATCCAGTCCAGAAGCCATCTTCCCCATTCGGACCGTGTCAGCAAAGGTCGACCTCTCCCCTCCTCTCTGCCTCAGACCGCCCCTCCCTCCGCCTCCGGCACTCCTGCCCACCCTCGAGGCCTCTGGCATCCCCAAACCATCACCCCTCCTCCCCACCTGCTGCCAGCCAAAGGCGCCATCACCCCCCTGGCCAGTACGCTCACCAGTTTGATCAGTGCCGTCCATGTAGCTAGTCGTCTGTCACCAAAAACGTTGGAAAAAGTGTTGCCTGAGTCTTGTGTCACCCGAATGGTACTGGTGAAAGATGTTGCTCTCTCGTCTGGATTATGAGTTTGGGAAATTACTGAGTCGGTTGAGATTATGGAATATTCCATTTACTTCAAACCTTATCATGTGCACTTTGAATGATGACCTTGCAGCTCCATCAGCATCACTTGTGGCAACCAATTTATACAAACTTTGGCAAAGAAGCTGGCTAAACTGATGAAAATACAAGGTCAACCCAATGCTTGGTGACTGGTGCCCTAACATTATTGAGAATGAAACTGAGTTTTATAGCCTGCATCTATGCCTATATGACTTCCTCAATCACTGGTTTGATAATGTTAAGGCTACTCTACCCAATGATGCAGAAATTCAATTTTATACTACACTGTGCTATAGATTAGGATTTGGTATTACAAATGATCTAGCCAAGCAAATTGATTGGTGCACTAAGGCTGCAAACAACAGACATTTGGAGGTACAATTAGTACTTGTGTGGTATTATCAGGGGGGTTGCAGAGTTGGATGAGATCTTGACAAGGCATTTGATTTATTCTTGAAGGCAGCCGAGGCCAGAAGCAAATAAGCACAAAGTGAGATCATAGTATATTACCTACAAGGCTATGGTATCATCAAGGTCAAGGAAAGTGCAGCTTATTGAGAGCAAAAACTTCAAGGTGTTTATGGAAACAAGATTTCATTCAACCTCTCTCTCCTGCTCATCTATCGCTATGTATTCAGTGGTGATATAGCAATGGTCAGATCACTCTGTAAGGATATCAGTGATGTCAGTATGTAGGACAGAAAAGGGAAAACACCACTGCAGAAAGCAGTCACATTGATCTCATCGATGAACTATTATGTGAATGCAATGCTGATTCTTATCTCATGGACATTTATAGCCAAACCCCACTCTATCTGGTCATACATTCCAGTCACCCTGAGTCTGTATGGTTTTTTGTCACTGTCTGTGGCATTGACTCCAATATTACAAATAATCAAAAATGCACACCCTTCCACTATGCTGTGAATGAGGGGCACCTCAATATCATAAACATGCTCTTGGCTGGACTCCGATGCCAAGATCAATGACAGATGGATACTACTTCACTGGGCTTTAAACAAGAGGCATATCGAGGTCATAAAGGTGCTCTTGGCCGACTCCAAGGTGGATGCCAATGTCACAGATAACTTGTTGTAGACCCCACTTCACCAAGCTATGCAGAACAGGCACATTGAGGTCATAAAGGTGCTCTTGGCTGACTCCAAGGCAGATGCCAATGCCAAGATCAATGGTGGACAAATGCTACTTCACCTCACTACACAGAATGGGCACATCAAGGTCATAAAGGTGCTCTTAGTAGACTCTAAGGTGAATGCCAATGCCAGGCAAAAAGATGAATGGACACCACTTTACTGGACTTCATTCAAGGGATATGTTGAGGTCCTAAAGTTACTCTTGGCTGACTCCAAGGTGGATTTCAATGCTAAGACAACAGAAGGAGAGATCCTGCTTCATTATGGTGTGCTGAATAGACAAATTGACATCATGAAGTTGCTCGTGGCTAAGTTCAGAGCAGACCCCCGCACCAGAGCTAATGGAGGAGAGATGCTTCTTTATGATGCAGTATGGAAAGGGTATGTCGAGGTCATAAAGATGCTTGGGACCTTATTCGGAGTAGATGCCAATGCCAAGGATAATAATGGATAGACACCTCTTCACTTTGCTTCACAAAACAGTCATATCGAGGTTATAAAGTTACTTGTAGTTGGTTAGGAGCAGACGCCAATGCTAAGAATGATGAATTGATAATACTAAACATTAATGTAATTAACAAGAACTTTGAGAAAGTGGAGTTGCTCATGGCTGACTTCATGGTGGATTCTAAAGCCAAGATTATGAAAGAATGGACTCCACTTCACAATACTGCACTGTACAGGTATGTTGAAGTTGTGAAGTTGCTTGTGGCTGATTTTGGGGTAAACTCCAATGCCAAAGATGTCAATGGTTGGATGGCACTTTACATTGCCATAGTGAAGGAATGTATCAAGATTGTGAAGATTCTCATGGCCAACCTCGGGGTGGACACCAACTACAAGAACAATGATGAATTGACACTGCTTCACATAGCTATACAGAATGGGCACATCGAGGTTGTGAGGATGCTTGTGGCTAACTTTGGGGCAGATGCTGATACCAAGGACAAGAATGGATTGACACCCCTTCACATTTCTATAAACAATGGTCATCTTGAGGTTGTGAGATTACTTGAGGCCAGACACCAAAAGCAAGAACAGCAATAAACCAATGATACATCACACTCTTCCACAGCACAAAGTTTTGAGGATGGATGATCACAGTATCTTTATAGTGGCAGTAGATAAGAGATTTCTAACATGGGATTTCATCAAAATTTGAGTGATCTGGACATTTTATTGCCTTTGGGATTAGAGATAGTGTGAAAAGAATAAGACAGAAACCAGTATATTTTGTAACAAAAAAAAATTCTTTCAAAAGTTCTAATAATGGCATTGCCTTGGAGTTTTTATTATTATTTCACTATTTCAGCACCAAGATAGCTAATTGACAAGTGTTGTATTGAGATCACTACTACAGCTTGTACCAACTATGACCACCATGCTTCATTGTAATAGATATTATAGATGAAAGCTTTAGAAATCATAGAATAGAGAATGGTTGTTAGGGCAAGGTGTATCATGATTAATGGTGTAAAGAATTTGCAGATGGCATAGTAACAGATAGAGTGATGACTAGCATTCAGGTGGAGGAAATGAAGGGTGGTAAGCATGAACTACAACGGTACCAGATAGAGATAGTAGCTGGTTGTACACTGGGGCTCCATTCATTCCCATCCCAACTCTACCCTATATCAATAGGGTTCATCACTTGACCAGAACTGCTCTCCAGTACTATTGCTATTTTGATAAGTCTGGCATAAGAATCTCTGCCTCATTGCTTAAATGGAATCAGTTAAGATATTGTCATAATATGCAAAGGAGCAGACTGATTATGCTTTTCAATTTTTTAATTAAGTATCACATAAAAGTATATTTTATTGATCACTACCCCTCAGAATACAAGTCATCAGAAGTTATTATCTATAGAAAGTATCTGTCTAGCATATTTTCCCTTTGGTTTTGTTGATGTTGAAATTACTAGACCAGTAAACACTTTAAGTATTACTGAATTTTGCAATGAGTTTAGTTGATTTGACTTGTATAGATTTTCTAATGTTATAATGCTTGATTCTATTCCTCTCTATAAATATAATATATATAATATATAAGAAAATGATTTAAAAATAATATTAAATATATATAAATATTATTAAAATAATACTATACCCCAAAGTTCCATAATATAGAAAGTCCATAAAGAAGTTGATGGTAATTATCCCAGTTAATAAGTAAGAAGATCTTATCAATGAGAGGCATACAATAGATTCCACTTACTGAAAGATCCATTGACCAGACTTGTATCTCATGTTCTAATATTAAATTTAAAATCAATTAATTATATAATTTAAATTAAATAATTTGAAAATTCTTTACTTACCATAAACATGGATGAACTAAATATGCAATTTTCACATAATTGATATATCTCCCTTTGAAAGCTTTCCAGCAATATAATCTAACAAGTCTCACATTCCCCAAAAACCACACACATGATCTTTAAGATATCTTGGTAGATTATTTGTTAGATGACCTCCAGATATCTCAAGCATACCAATCTCATAATCTGAGTTTCCTGGTAACTATCAAAACTCATCAACTTTTAAACTGAATGGTTTATCTTCCTCAGGTCTCAAGTTATGACGAACTACTTGTCTTGCTGAAATTACTGATAAGAGAATCTCACCTCTATATTTAATAAAAGAGAGGATGATTTTGTTAATAAATAATAAGAAACATAATATAGTTCAAAATGATTACTTTTTGTGTAAAAGCCATAAAAGCCGCAAGTCCGACCCACGAGAGCCACAAGCCATGAAAATCACGGAAGCCACAAAAACTGTAGAAGCTGCAAAAACTGTGGAAGCCATGAAAACCATAGAAGCCATAAAAACCATAGAAGCCACAAAAACTACAGAAGCCATGAAAACTGCGGAAGCTGCAAAAACAACAGAGGCCATGAAAGCTGCAAGCCGCGAAAACTGCAGAAGCCATAAAAGCTGTGAGCCACAAAATCCGCAATCCACCACAGCTGCAAAAGCCACAAGTAAGCCACAAGTCACAAAAGCTGATAGCCATGAAACTCCACTAAAGCTGCAATTCCAAAGGACATTTATTTGTAAAGCAAACAACTAGTGATCAATGAATATAATATATATACCTTTTTCTCTGGTACAATTCACATTACACAAACTTGAAGCAATAGTTTTTCGACATAACAAGGAGAAAAGATATTATAAAAATGTCATCAAGTAAGAGTTCCGATGGGTATACTAGGTCAGGTAGATCTGGTGCTTTCAGCTGGCAGCATGTCAGGAGAGAGTATGGGTTGAGGATGGGGGCTTTTGGAGGGTCAAAGGGTGGCAAAGGCTCTGTAGGAGGACTGGTGTCTGGTGGATCTGAGAGAAGGCCTAGTCCTTCTAGCTTTACTGACAAGGTGAAGGCAGGTGGATGGCCTGCTGGAACCAGGGCTGGTGCTGCTGAGGGGAAGGGCAAGGCTAGTGTCAGGAGGGAGAGTAGCCCTCAGGGTGGAGATGGGAGTGTAGGGGCTGGAGGGGCTGTGGCTGGGGGTGTAACTGTTGATGAGAGTGTGACAGGGGATCAGAAAAAAAAAAGAGATGTGATGGCTGATGGCCAGGTGAGACAGGGGGTTCCAATGTAGAAGGGGGACCTGGCAGATGATGTAATGGGGCTAGTGGTGGCCCTGTTACTCAAGAAATTGATCTTGGAGTTTGTAGTGACCCTGTGCTTCTGGGGCTTGGTGGTGACAGCAAGGATGGTATTGGGGCTGATTTCGTAGCAGGTGGCTGGGATGGCCTTGGTGAAGTTTCTGAAGAGGCTAGAGGGAGTTGAGGTGGGTTTTGAGGAGACAGGCATACTGGACAAGGCTCTGAGGGCTGGAGTGGTAGTTGGGGAGGTAGTGGTCCCTATGGTGTAATGCCTGAGGTGGGACCCCAGAGTGGTACAGCTGCTGGTGAAGGGTGTGCCTATGGTGATGGCAGTTGAGATGAGGAGGAGGGTTGAGGAGGTGATGGTGGAGTATAGCGATGTGGTAGATATTGGTTTCCAGATTTGGAAGGGGACCACTATAAGGACTGGGGATGTTGATGTTAGGATTCAGCTGGCAGAAAAGGAGGCTACTGGGAAGTTGAGTGACTGGCCAGCAGTGATGATATGGGGGGCTTTCAGCTGTTGAGTGTCAAGGGTGAAAGGGAGTGAAGAGGAGGAGGAGGATCTATTAGAGGCACTGGAAGAGATGAGTGGGGCTCTCGAGCAGAGAGCAAAGGCCTGGAAGAAATATGTAGAGTTGACACACTTAGAGATTATAGAGGGGAAGTATATACACACTGACAAGAAGTAGTAGAAGCAGGCCCAGGGACAAAAGTGACAGAGGGAGCTTTTGGTAAGTATAAAAGGAGGGGCAGAGAAGAAGTTAGATGGGGCTGTAGAGTCTGGAGGCATTGAGGCCACCATCTGGACTGGTAAAGGAAGAAAGGAGGAGGTGGCAAACAAGAGAGGGGCTGGGAAGGTGTTGGACAAGAATCCCTATGCTGATGGTATGTTCAAAGTTTGGGAGCAGGAGCTGGATAGCACCCCCCCCCCACTTATCAGAAGGGGCCCAGTTGGGAAGAGAGGGGTAGCAGAGGATGTGCTGATGAAGGGGGCTCAGGGAGTTCACTTTGGGGTCTCCAATATGGTGAAAGAGGGCCAGGTGGTGGCAGTTGGTGAGGACAAGCTGGTGGATATCCCAGAGGAGAAGTGGGATGAGGCTGCCAGTGTAGGAGCAGACACCATGATGCTGGATGCTGGGCAGCCAGGGACCCCTAGAGGGAAGGAGGTGGGGAACCTGCTATAGATGAGTAAGGTTATAGATAACCTCATAGCTGAGGTGTTGGGAGAAGTTGACCTGTGTGTGATACCAGAGGAGCATTGGGCACAGATTCTGCATAGAGATGGAGTGGTGGAGGAGCTGAAGGTGGAGATTCTTGCAATCTTCCTAGAAGAGGAGGGATATGAGGTTGATGAGGTGAGGAAGGCAGAGCTGGTGGTTATTGCTGGTGAGCGGGCTGCCTATTGTTAGGCAGAATGTCATGGTTTGCAGCTCTGGTAGGAGGCCTGTCTGGAGTATTGTGAGGACTTTGAGGAGAGGGAAGATGGGGCAATAGTGGAAATGCTGGGAGGATTGGAGGCACAGGAAGCTAGAGAAAAGGAACTAGCTGCAGAACATGGCTTGGACTTGGTACAGGATGAACTGAATGCAGACTTGTAGAGAATGAGATTGTTATTTAACATTATTTCTTATAAATAGTATAACCAACATTTTCTCTTTGAATGTGAATGGTTTAAGGGAATCTGGGCAGCATAAGAACATTTTTACTTAGCTCAAGGGATTGGAGGCTGATCTCTTCTTACTACAGGATATACGGTGTGAGGATGAGGGTGATTGAGTAGAGTGGACTAGGGAATGGGGTGGAGCTGCTGCTTGGTTTGGAAAAGTGGCGATTCTAGTAAGGAAGGGTAGAGGAGACTTGGGGGAAATCAGGAGCTGGGGTGATCACTTGGTCTGGGGAGACTGGCATCAGCCAGGGTGGGAGTCAGTGAGGGTGGGCTCTTGCTACTGTCTAGCAGTGAGGGGCAAGAGGACTGTGTGAATTAAGGAGCTGCTGGAGGAAGGTATTCTCTTAGAGAAAGGGGTCAATGTTCTTGGTGGGGACTTTAATAAGGTTCAGGATCAGCATCTCGACAGAACTGATGGAGGGAGGAATGCAGGGGGGAGAAGTGGAGGTCTGGATGTATGGAAGGAGGTGGAGAATTTGAGTTTCTTAGGCAATATAGGCAGGATATGGTGGGGCAACACCAGGGTCTACATACATTGGGTGAATGAATTTAGTACAAGGATTGACTGAATTCTGATGGCTGAGTATTGGGGGTCTGATGTTTGGAAGACATTGGAGATAGAGTAGTGCCCATGGTCTGATCACTGGGGGCTTTTGGGGCAGGGGCAGTTTGGAGGGAGTAGAGATGGACCTGGACATTAGTGCCTCAACTCCTCCCTGCTGGCTAAGAAAGGGTTGTGGGACTCATGGGTGGAGGACATTCAGGCAAAGGTCTCTATCTGGCAGCATGAGGGTTTGTCTGTGGGTGTCTATTGGATGAGACTGAAAGAGGCTGCGAGGGTCTATTGGGGAGGAGCTGGTAGGGAAGCTGGGAGATGGTGGAGGAAGTACACGAGGTGTACTTCCAGTAGGCTGAGAAGGCTGCAAATGGATTGGGCAGATTTGCTTATTTCTGATGGGGTGGAGGATTGGAGGTTAGAGCAGGCAAAAATGAAGATAGTGAAACTGCAACAGGTGTTGTAAGAGGAGGAGAAGACTCATATGTGAGGAATGGCTGCCAGGTTACGGTGGCAGGGACTTGAGGAGAGTGAGTGGCCTACTAGGTACTTATCAAGACTCCTCAAAGCTAGGAGGGTGTAACATCAGTGGGATGGGGTCTTAGATGCCGAGGGGAATATAGTGCATGGTATGTAACAAATATTAGGGGTTTTGAAGGAGAGATGGCAGAGTTTGTAGAGTGAGAGAGAAGGGGGTACTGATGTGGAGGTGATTGAGGACACACTGGAGGAGTGGAGGCCACTGCAAGTAGTGGGGCTGAGTAACTTGATCTTACCAGTGCAGAGAGAGGAGATCCAGAGTGTCCTTGTGGTGACTAAGCTTGGAATGGTACCAGGGGAGGATGGGTTACTGTGGAACTTCTGAAAGAAGATAGTACTGGGCTCTGGAGTTTTGGGTGAGATGGCTGCTCTCTGTGACCATATTCTTCAGAGTGGTGAGTGGGTTGGAGAGCAGGATCTCAGGCTAGTGGCCTTACTGTAGAAAGATAAGAGAAGAAGAGAAGACTGGAAGAATTGGAGGCCAATCATGCTTCTGGATATGGATAGGAAGATAGTGACTAAGGTGATTGTCGCAAGACTGCAGAAAGTTGCCCAACAGGTGCTGGGGGAGGAGCAGTGGGGCTTTATTGGGGGCAGACTTATAAGAGATGGAACTGCATGGGTGCATGGTATCATTGAAGGGGCCCGGGCCTATGGATTGGATGGAAGGTTGGTCTTGTTGGACTAGGAGAAGGCCTATGACTGTATATGGCAGGTTTGGCTGGACAAGGTGTTGGATTAATTGGGGTTCCCCCAAGATTTTGAGCTGCTATGGTGAGTCTGCTTGAGGGTAGTTGGGCAGTGCTGATGTGTAATACTCATCGAGGTCTGGCATTCTTCTTGGGAAGAGGAGTTCCTCAGAGGGACCCTCTGTCCCCTATTCTTTATACCCTTTCATTAGAGCCATTGATGGATAGGATTCGCTGGAGGGTGGTAGGGCTCTCTATATACAGTATAGTGTAGAAGGTGGGGGCTTTTGCTGATGACATGGTGGTTGGACTTGGGTCTGTGGCAGATGTTGAGTCACTTAAGAGGACAGTGGAATGGTATGAGGCTCACTCTGGGGCAAAGCTCAACTGGCATAAGTGTGAGACAATAGTACTAGAGAATAGGCTAGTGAGTGGAGACATCATTGGAACAATTGTCCCTACTGGTGAGGTGGTGTAGTATCTGGAAATCTTCCTTTCTATATATGGTTCTGTCTTGCCATGAGTGTAGTGAGAGAGCAGGGTGACTATTTGGGGAGAGGCTCTTTGAGGTTGGGGAGGCCGCCATATCTCTCTGACAGAGCAGGTGTCAATTCTGAATATCTATTGGTTCCCCAAGCTATGGTATGTGGCCTATCACCTAGACTTCCCAGCTTGGGTGGTGAAGAGGCTGACAAAGGTGGCTAGAGATTAGATCTGGGCAGAGAGGAGATCCCAGGTCAGTTGGGATGCTCTTGCAATACTGGTGGTCAGGAGAGGTCTTGGTCTTGTAGATTTCCCTAAGAGGCTACACTGTTTGGAAGCCTGGTGGTTGAAGAGAGCTGCTGAACTGCAGGGCAGAGGTTGGGTGCCACTGCTGCAGAAGGTGTGGGAGATGAGAACCTCCCCTCGATGGTCCTCGAGAGATCTGCTCTCTTTGGTAGGACTGAATAGAACTCAGCGGCTATGATTTAAGGGCTTTTGGTGGAGGGTGGTAGATGGGGTACACCAAATTGGCCTGCACTGGCAAGGCAATGAGGGGGAGATAGTGTGGGGTCCAGATATGTAGCGATGGGATAGACTGTTCCTGGGGGGTGCTTCTCTTGCTGAGTTTGATATAGGGGATGGAGTAGAGTATCAGCAGGGTCTCAGCCAGGATCTTTGATCAAGGAGATGGCAGGTGGTAGGGATCAGTGAGGAGTGGGACTGGGCAGGTATCTGGTCTTGAAGTGCTGAGGTGCAGAGGTGGCTTCCTCCCAAGTTTTGGGTGATATGGTGGTGAATGCTGCAGAGAAATGTCATGTTGAATTTCCACACTAGGCATCTGGTGGACAGTGGCTGTTTAGATTGTGAGAAGTGTTACAATGTAGGGCATGCTGGGGGACTTGTGCAGATGCCAGAACATTGGCTGAGAGAGTGTGAGGTTTTGGGGGACTTTTGGGTAGAAATAGAGAATAGACTGGGGGTGGAGCAAAGGTTGGTGGGTGTGGGAGGCCACTGGGAGGACTTGAGATCTTGGCTAGTGGGTGGTGTAGGTGATAGTTAGCTTACTGTAGGGGGGGTGTTGGCAGTGTGGGTGGGACTGGCTGGAAATTGGCTTTATGTATTTGAGGAGGGGCAGCAGATGGGGCTACAGGAGAAGGTATTACAGTGGGAGGAGTTGTTGGGGGATCTGCTGATTGGATGGTGGGTGGGTTGGGGTCCTCAGGGGGGGTGACATCGCAGTTTGGTGGCAAAGATCTGTGAGCAGAGTGGTGGGAGAGTGGAGATAGTGTTAGACAAAGTGGCCTTTTGTCAGGTAGGAGTAGGGGAGGGGGGGGGGGGGGGGGCCGGGGG
>RBNI01007295.1:0-10467 GCA_003990745.1 Jimgerdemannia flammicorona | reverse complement strand
GCAAATCTTTACTAGGCTTTTTTATTGATTGATAATGTGCACGTAATCTATATATGTGATCATTTATTCAATCTACAATTCCCCACTCACTCTCTCGCTCTCTGCATTCATTTGTTGTCAAAACAATACCTCACAATATTCTCTAGCTAACATACCTGCACTATGTTCATCTCCGAGAGACTTAAGATTACCATCATTAGGTCTCATCTTAATATTGACCTTTTCGATATTTATATTATGAGAACATAAATAATGATCATCTGTACCAAGCCGTCTAAGTTTGAACCTATCAGTCGTGAGCATAAGGAAATCTGCTGTATCATCATTGATGTGCTCAATGACCTACTTAATAAGTTCGCCCTCTTCTTCAATTTTGGATAATTGCACTGAGCACTCTAGTGCTGTCAGTATGACAAGGCTTCAGATACTCGAGGTGTCATACAAGAACAGTGGATTGTGTGATGGCAAAGGGGATGAGGTTCTACAAGGATCCTATGGTTGACTGGTCATCTTTTTTATCTAGTTTGGAATTTTGGCAGACTGGATATAGACAATGTCACTATAAGTATAGATAAATTTGGGAGGAGAGGGACATTGTGCTTTCTTGGTCAATATCTAAGAGAAATTGTCATTAAAGGTATTGGATTGAAGAGGAGATATATAGATGACTATATCTTTACAGTATCCCCACTATATATATAGAACTTTTGCCAAGTGAGGTTGTATGTAATAATTTCACAGTCATATTTAGTCTTAGTACATTTTTGTGTCTTTTAGTTAGTCTTTTCTTATCATTTCTTGAACATTGTACTATGTTTCACCACCTTCTACTTGTTTAGAAATCTTCTCTTAGCATTCAGATACCACTAAAACATTCTTATCTTTCCTTGGTACTAAGTATCTTGTCTAAGCTAGTCATAGAATCTTTTGGAACATTGTAGAATAGTATTAGTCAGCTTTGCCAAGAACCTATTTCTTAGTATTTCTCTTTCTTTCCAAGATCCTTCCAGATCTTTCTTTCAGATCATGTATAAATATCCTTGTTCTCTCCTGAATAAAGCTCAGAATATTTTCTCCCAGAAATTCTTTAACCTTTAAGTATCTCTTTGAGCTACTTTAGACTAACCAGAACTTCCAGATATAGCCACTTCCTCTTAAAGAAACTAGAACTGTTACACTTGGTAGCAGTAGTGTCATTACATCTTGCCTTATTAAGAAACCTCACACAAATTCAGAAACCAGTCACAAATAGTCACACGAACCTGAAATAAGTCATGAAGAGTCAGTCTACCAGTCAGACCCCTCTGCTACAGAAGAAGCAGGAGGACAGTAACTCAGTATAGAGGATATGATCAATACTATAGCCCACCAAATCCAAGAACTTTAAGTACAACTAGAATAGCAGAAAATACAAACTGCAAGTATATCACATTCCACCATAGCATTAGTCAGTTTCAAGCCACTCAAGCCAGATACCTTTGACAGCTATTGAGAAGGACTATCTACAGATGCATGGACCTTCCAGTTGGACCAATACTTCGAGCTCATAAGAATGGAAGATAATATGCAAGTCCAATTTGCCACCATACTTTTCCAAGGAAATACAGCCATCTGGTGGTACAATTGTGTCATGGTTATCTCTATACACTTATATGTACAAATCAGAGACTGGGAAGCCTTCAAGAGAGCCCTTCACAAGCAGTTCAAGTCTGCTAATATCACCAAACTAGTCAGAGACAAGCTAGCAAACATCAAGCAACTCAAGTCTGTGCAAAGCTATAATACATAATTCCTGTCAATCCTACTCAAGCTACCAGTGATATCTGAGGATAAAAAGATAGACCACTATATCCAAGGCCTGAAGGGAAATACATGAGTCAAGGTTGAGCTAGAAGAGTCCAAAAACCTTGATGAAGCCATGAGAATTGCCATTAGATTTGATGTCATTACCTTTGGCAACTGCTTTGAACCAGAATACCACAAGAAGAACCACTTCAAGAACCACCATAAGAACCAACCAAGGACAGTTGGCCTGGTATCAATGGACCTAGATACTATGAACAAAAAGAATACCAAGCTCATCCCTGAAGAAAAGGACCATCTGAAGAAATCCAGAGCCTATTTCTTCTGTCACCAAATAGGACATATTGCAACTAAATGTCCTAGAAAGAATAGTGAACCCTCAAGACCAGTCACCATATTGTCCAAGGACACATCTGTTAACTCCACCACCAGTCAACCTGAGCTCAAGGTTAAGAAGCTTCATCTAAAGGCCCAGACCCCTCAAAATCAAACAGAAGGAGTCATTGGTCTTGACCTACACTCAGTCAAATAAGTCACTATTCCAGCTAAGGACCAAACTCTGGTGCCTACTGAAATTACAGTTTAATGTCCTGAAGGACATTATGCCAGAATTGCACTACAATCAGGACTCAGTGTCAAACATTACTTAGATATAGGTACTGATATCATTGATCCAGACTTTGAGGACAAGTTCAAGTTCTTATCTATTGAAATATGTAGGTTACAACTCGATATATATGGTGGCGCAGCCTTCCTTGACTACGTCATCATGTAAACGTCACTGATGGCGACGCGTAAAAGCATGTAAGAATTAGTAATAAACGCTTTGCTTCTCTCTCCAAAAGTCCACATTCCACAACAGGTTATGAGCCCCGGTTAGCGGCTATACACTCCTCTTACACACTATGCTATACAATGGCTACTAGTTCAAGCAGTGCTAGTAGCGCGCCGCCAAGTCCTGGTAACACAAACACAGCCGGAATGGGTTTCGCTTCCATGACGACGAACATTCCAGCAGTGGCGCCAACATCAAAAGTAAAGAGGATGATTCCTGTCTTTGACGGTAAGGACTACGCCATATGGGCATATCATATGAAGAATCTCCTTGAAGAATGCGGTTTGGAGGACTACTGGAAGCCACAGGTGCAAGTAATGACATACGACACCGCGAAAGATCACAAAGCGCTAAGGGAGATTACGTTCACCCTTTCGAATGCGCAAATGAAGCTGGTAATCAATGCTACGATGGCGAATGAAGCCTGGGAGATTTTACGTAATCACTATCAACAGGCATCCACGTCAAACAGATTCCACTTAAAGGCGCAACTATTCAATCTTCGAATTAAGTCCAAGGAGAGCATCCGGGACTACGCCAATCGAGTCAACAAGCTGGCGAATCAAGTGAATTCCCTTACATCTACGCTGGCGGACACCATCAAAGATGAAGACAAGGTCCTGGCTCTTATACGAGGTCTTTCCGAAGTGTACAATGTGGTTGTCGCTGCTATGAGGGAATCCGGCAGATTATCAGATTATAAGCACGTCATCACAAGCCTTTTAAATGAGGAAACGAGGCTAGGCAGCAACAATGCCAATGAGGAATACAATGAGAAAGCATTCTATGGTGGAGCACGTGGACGAGGCAAAGGCAAGCTGAACAAAGGTCAAGGCCAGCAATGTGAGAAATTCGATGGTAAATGCTTTTACTGTAATAAACATGGACATCGTGAGCAGGACTGCAACCGCAAGAAGAAGGAAAAGGGTGACCAACAGCAAGGACAACAGCAGGCAAACACAGTGGACGCCAACAACGAGAACAGCAGTGGCAGAGGTCTATTCTTTGCAGAAGCGGCGACCTATCCATATGCAGAAACCATTGAAATAGGAGGAAATTTGGAACCAACTGCCAGTTGCAGATGCAATTCCACCAGTTCGATATCTACAAATCCTGGTCAACAAAACACTTTTCAGACAGCGAAAAATGGTGACGTCAACGTCGGCGCCAGCGCAAATGTAAGCTATATGCCGAACAGCGCTTATGCATGCAGCGAAGAGGTCTGGCTCATGGATTCGGGCACAACACAGCATATGACGGCTCACCGGGAGTGGTTCTCTACGTACGAGAAGTTCGAGCATCCCATACCTATCAAGCTAGGCGATAATAACGTCATTTACGCTCAAGGGAAAGGCAACGTAGGCATACATCTACATGGAAACATTGATGAACCTTCAGGCACCTTCGTGGACGTACTATACGTTCCAGATATAGGCAAGAACCTCTTCTCGATAGGCCAGATGATGGCTCGCGGGAACAGAGGAGTAAATATACACCCGAACGGTGTAATGGTAATCAATCTGAAGAACAATAATGAGTTAATATATGCATCGAAAAAGGGGAATCTATACACAATCAATAGCACGCCAAGTGGTGCTACATCCGCATATTCTGCAACTACGACAGGAGAGGATTTCTGGCATATAATGCATGAATGCTTAGGACATATCGGTAAAATGAGTCTGGAACGGATGATAAGGAGCAAGTCCGTGTACGGTTTACCAGACTATATGCCACCGGATTTCTTTTGCGATGGATGTGCGGCAAACAAGGCTTCCTGGTAACCTTTTCAGGAATGAACGAAGCAAGTGGCCGGCATTCTCGATTTGATTCATACAGATATTTGTGGCCCCATGCGAATGGCATCACACTCCGGGAAGAAGTATTTTATTACATTCATTGATGATTATACATACAAAGTCCACGTATATCTCATTGCGGGGAAAAACGAGACATTCGACAAATTCCGGGAATTCAAGGCAGCCGTGGAGAACGAGACGGGATGTAGAATACGAACCCTACACTCAGATAACGGCAAAGAATATGTCAACAAAGGTTTCAGACACTTCTTGAAGAAGAACGGTATACAGCACTCTACGACAGCCCTTTATACACCTCAGCAAAATAGCGTGGTGGAACGATTCAATTGAACGGTAGTGGAAATGGCTAGAATGATGATGAATATGGCCGGCTTACCGAAGTCCTTTTGGGCGGAAGCGGTGAATATGGTGGCATATATTCGAAATCGTTGTTTCTCTCGAGCTCTAAGCAAGGATCCCGGTAAGCAATCCAAGAACAACAGCAATCTTACCCCTGAGGAATTATGGAATGGATCCAAGCCTGACATTTCACACTTACGCATATTCGGAAGCGAGGCATACGTTCTGGACAAAGGTGGCAACCGAGGCAAGTTCGAACCTAAGGCAGATAAGCATATATTCCTTGGATACGATGGAGCGGGATACAGACTTTGGAACCCGCAGAAACGACATATGATCATTTCACGCGACGTACAGTTCAAGGAGACTAAGCAGGAAATTTACGTGGAAATTCCTATCTCAAATCTGATGGTGAATTCGACAGTACAGCCAGCGACATCTATGCCAAAGACATCCTTGGAACCTACGCCAGCGAAAACGCAACCCATTCAAATGGAAATGAAGTTGCAAGAACCAAGGATAACGGAAATTATGGACAAGGATGATGAAGAGGATACCTTTCCGAAGGGTAAGAAGAAGCGCAAATCTGGGATGGATAACGAAATCCAAGTGGATCTGGGAAATTACTGGAACCCACCCAAGTCATCTTGTCACAAACAACATCATGTGAACTATGCCTGCGAATGCGCTTACATAGCAACAACTGGTGAGCCAGCACACTACAACGAAGCCATTCATTCGAACGATAAAAAGGAGTGGAAAAAGGCTATGGACGAGGAGTATAACTCACTCATCGAGAATGATACATGGGACTTAGTCCCTCTTCCAGCAAATTGACAAGCCATAGGATCCCGATGGGTGTATAAAATTAAACGCGATAGCAACGGCAATATAGAACGGTATAAGGCTCGATTTGTAGCAAAGAGGTACTCGCAAGGCTACGGCATAGACAATGACGAGACATTTTCCCCGGTATTTAAGTTGACTTCACTTAGAATACTTCTTGCGATCGGAGCCAAGTATGACTATGAGATACATCAAATGGACGTTAAGACAGCCTTCCTAAATGGAGATGTGGATACCGAACTATACGTTCTTCAACCACAAGGATACGAACTATACGACAATGACGGAAATGAGCTCATATGTAAATTACGCAAAGGGCTCTACGGAATCAAGCAAGCGGCAAGGTTGTGGATTCGAAAAATCGATGGATATCTTCTAGACAACGGATTCAAGCATTGTGAAGCTGATCCATGTATATATACCCGACATACATCCTCAGGAATGGTATACCTGAGAATTTGGTTGACGATATTATTTTAGTCGGAACGGCAAGTGAAATCAACGACGTAAAGGCTACACTACACCAGGAATTCAAAATGACGGACTTAGGCGAAGCGTCCTATCTCCTTGGAATATCAATTACACGTAACAGGCGCGAGCGCACTATACACCTAACGCAAGCCACATACATTCGAAATATTCTCGAGCGATTCGGGATGAGTGAATGCAAACCAGTCGGGACACCTATGGAAACATTCGTGAAACTAAAGAAGTCTGACACTACACCTGAGAGAAATGACATCCCCTATCAACAAGCCATGGGATCCCTCATGTATCTTATGCAAGGGACGAGACCTGATATCTCTTTTGCAGTAAATAAAGCAGCATAGTATTCTTCATGCTACGACAATAGCCATTGGACGGCAATCAAGCGAATTTTCAGATATATCAAAGGAACCGCGGACTATATGCTCAGTTTGGGTGGTGATAATGGGCAAAGCGGGAGTACTATATGCCTATTCGGTTCTTGTGACGCTGATTGGGCCGGCGACTTAGATGACAGAAGGTCTATGACTGGATACATCTTTAAAGTAAACAACGGAGCTATTTCGTGGCAAACGCGTAAGCAACCTTCAGTGGCAACATCCTCTACGCAAGCGGAATATCAAGTGTTGTCAACGGCAACAAAGGAGGCTATCTGGCTTCGAGAACTGTTAAAGGAGCTGGGATATGAGCAACGGTACTCTATGCTACTCCAGCAAGATAACCAATCAATGATTGCTTTGGCGAAGAACCCTATACATCATGCCAGAACGAAACACATTGACATACAGCATCATTTCATATGTGAATGCATGGAAAACGGCACTATATACCTTGAATACACCCCAACAGAATATATGATGGCAGATTCATTG
Organism: Jimgerdemannia flammicorona; assembly: GCA_003990745.1. Lineage (NCBI taxonomy): Eukaryota > Fungi > Mucoromycota > Endogonomycetes > Endogonales > Endogonaceae > Jimgerdemannia > Jimgerdemannia flammicorona. The sequence goes on along the minus strand of RBNI01007295.1, from coordinate 3,466 downwards.
ACTAAAGCCCTTCCAAAGGCAAAGTTTGACTTATGTGTAAAGGGAATGGGAGTTACGGCGGTGAAAACTATACGCCAGCAATAAAAAAAAAAACAGCAACAATAGTGAGCTATACGGAAGTATTTCGGCAGATCAATTTCGAAATCTATTTCATATTCAATGCATTTCTTTTCCCTATCGCTACATTGCAGATTTCTACCAACATTGCTCATCTATGAATGTTCACATCTCTACTTTTCAACCTATTTTTCGAGCTTTAAGCAGGTAATTCGAATGTTTTTTAGTTTCTAGATAGCAGTCTAAACATTACAGCGAGATTTTGCAGTTGTTATAGTTTAGTATTGCAGTTTGGGAATTTGCATATCTCATTGAGCGGAAGTATTGAAATATGTAGGTTACAACTCGATATATATGGTGGCGCAGCCTTCCTTGACTACGTCATCATATAAACGTTACTGATGGCGACGTGTAAAAGTGCATAAGAATTAGTAATAAATGCTTTGCTTCTCTCTCCAAAAGTCCACATTCCACAACATTATCAACTAGAAGGATCAAGACTATACAGTCAAGAAAGGAGACTGAGTCATACAAATGATCCTAGAAAAAGCCAGTCAACTCAAGATTACAGAAGTCTAAGAACTTCCTGAAACCAAACAAGATCAAAAATATTTTGGCAGCACTAATCAAGCAGCAAGTTTTAGTAAAAATTGAGCTCAAGCTATGCTCATTTTCAAAGGCCTAGTTAAAGAAAAAGAAGTTCAAGTACTCATAGACAGTAGAGCTCAGGTTTGCTCCACACCTTTTCACTAGTAACATTCAGGTGACACAAGACTCAGACAACACTTTTTACAATATTTTTGGTAATAGAAAACTATCAACATAGATGGCAATGATTGCACTGGTGAGCATACTGACCAGGGGGGCAGTGGTGCCTTTGGCTAACAGCAGGTGAGGAGGAGGGGAGATAGTTTGGAGATACCAGGGGCCTCTATGGCTGGCCGAGGTACTGGCAGTAGAGGGAGGAGTGGTCTGAAGCAATGAGGAGAGGAGAGGGTGACCTTTGCTGATAAGGTCAGGATGGGGAGAATGGCCTCTGGTCTGGATGGTTGGCTGGGCCTGGGGAAGGCATTGACAGCTAATGCTGGGGAACAGAGAGGTGTGCCCAGGGGAGGACCTGGCAGTAAGAAAGGAGGGGGAGTAGGGGCTGGAGATGTGACTGTTGATGGGGCTGTGACTGGGGATCTGAAAAAAAATCCAGATGTGATGGCAGTTGATGGTTCAGGACAGAGAGTGGGCATGAGACCTCGGGACCTGGCAGATGGGGTAATGGGCATGGTGTCAGCACCATTACTCAAGAAATCAAGGTCAGAATTCACCATCACATTGTGTTTCAGGGGCTTAGTGATGACTGTGAGGATGATCTTGGGGCTGGTGGTGCAGGAGGCGAAAGGGGCAGTGTCAGTGAAGTTTTTGAAGGAGAAAGAAGGAGTCAAGGTGGGGTTTGAGGAAGAGGAAGCATTGCTGATAGCCATGAAGAAAGGGGTGATAGTGGGTGGAGTTGTAGTTCCCATAGCTAGGTACATATGCTGGGACCTCTGAGTGGTACAGTTGATAGTATTGGATATTTCTACAGTATCAAGGGAGAGGGCTAGAGAATTGATTGTGGAGGCAGTTAAGGAGTATAGAGAGATTGTGGATATCAGATTCAAGGTCTGAGAGGGTATGGAGCTTCGAACTGATGACGTTGATATCTGGGTGAGGCTGGCTGGAAAGAAAAACACAGGGAAGATGAGGGATTGGCCAGCATCTCTGAAGTGGGGACAGGTGGAGTGCAAAGTCATGCAGATAAAGGGGACTCAGGAAGAGGAGGAAGATTTGCTGGAGGCTCTGGAGGATCTAGCAGATGTGGTTGAGAGGAGGAGATTGGCTTGGAAGAAGTATGAAGCCAAGACAGTGGTGGAAGTAGTTGATGGGAAGCAGATCAGGATGGACCGGACAACCTGGGAGAAGATGCAAGGGAGGAGAATCCAGAAGGAGCTGCTGGAGAAGTTGGGCAGGAGTGGGGCTGGTAGTGGTGTAAGAGATGAGAGTGTGGGATTGAGTGAGAGTGCCTGGGCAGGGGAGTGCAGGATGGCCCAAGATGGGGCCCAGGTTGGACCAGTGGAGGAGAGGCAGAGTGGTGTAGAGAGAGATGCCAAAATAAGCAAAGGAGTATACCCTCAGTATAGTGTCCCAGGTGGGGCAGGGGGTGAGGAGGAGTTACTGGATATACCAGATGAGAAGTGGGATGAGTCAGTGAGGAGGAGCACTTTGGTGGACCCAGAGGTGGGGGGTGGTTGGGTTGCCCAGGGTATAATGGAAGCAGTGGATGAGGAGAAGTAGTTGTAGAAGACTCTGGAAGGGGTGGCAGTAGAGGAGCTGGTGGGAGAGGATTTCTGGGTTATGGAAGAGAGGCATTGGGAGGAAATTCTCTGTGGTGGGAGGTACTGAGAAAGGTTAGAAATGAGATCCTGGTGGTTCTCTTGGAATCAGTGGAATACCAAGTCAATGATCAGAGAGAGGAGCAACTTAGAGGGATTGTGAATAACTAGGTAGCATACTTGTGGGGCTTGAGAAAGGGATTGGAGAAGTGGAGAGCAGTCTGCACAGACTATCAGTCAGAGATGGAAGTGGTGGATGGGGTAGAATGTCAAGAAATCTTGGAGGCATTAGATGCTCAGACTGTAGCAGAGAGTGACTTGGAAGCAGAGTGGCACTTGGATCTGGCTGGGAATGAGATGAGTATGGAATACTAGGTTGGGGTCTCAAACTCAAACATTATTCAATATGAATAGTACAACTAGAATATTCTCTTTGAACATGAATGGGTTGTGGGGGGTGGCTAGGAGGAGGTACATATTTGGTTGGCTAAAGGGACTGAATGCAGATCTCTTCTTACTGCAAAATGTCTGTTATGAGGTGGATATGGACTTACAGAATTGGACTAAGGAATGAGGGGGGGCGGCAGTGTAGAGGGAGAGGGTGGGTATCCTAGTTCGAAAGGGGATGGGGGATATTGTAGATATTGGACACTGGGGGAATCGGTTGGTATGGGGAGTATGGAAGAGGCCTGGGTGGAGCCCATTGATGGTTAGATCATGTTACTGCCTAGCAGAGTAGAGGGAATAGGTGGATTGGGTTCAAGGTTTGAAAGAGGCTGGGGTCATAGATGAGATTAGGTTTGACTATCTGGGGGGTGACTTTAATATAGTATGGGATAAGGGGATGGACAGGACAGATAGAAAGAGAGGAATGAGGAGTAGGAGTGATGGGTTGGATGATTGGCTAGAGATGGAGAGATTAAGCTCTTTGGTTGATTCTGGAAGATAGTTCTGGGGTGATTGTCAAATTTATACTCACTGGGTGGTAGAGCTGGACTCCAGGATCGATTGGATATTGACAGTGGAATGCTGGGGAGTAGATGTCT
>RBNI01007294.1:0-10468 GCA_003990745.1 Jimgerdemannia flammicorona | reverse complement strand
TTTATAGTTACTCAAACTTCCATTTATTACTACTCAATCTATAAATACTAATACATATTGTATCTCCAATCTCTCAGCCAATGCCTCTCAGATCTCTTTCTCTACTCTCCATTTCTTTCTACTGAAGAATAATCCAACCACCCACCACCTAAACCCTCCCTCCACTCTTCTTGCAAATACAATTTACCAGATTCTGATAACCTCCCCCACTCAGTCCCCACCCTCTCCACCAATCATTCAAAATGTCAAGTATTAATCATTCTCAATATACTACCCTAGCTCCAACTGCAACCCACTGGCCCTTTTCAAAGACATGAAGCCAATCACTGGCCAGCTCTATCCAAATTGCCAAGGCCCATCCCAAGGTCAACCATTTATCTCCAACTCTGCCCACTAATCTATGCTAGAGGTCTCCCCATCTCTCTCCCTCCCCCCCCCCACCAGGGGCTACAATTCTAGTCCACTAGTAATATAGTGCCAAAACTCCCCCAAAACTTTACACTCCCCTAGCCAATGTTTAGGTATTTGTACCACTTCTTCCTCCTGACCAATGTCCATGTATTCCTCATACTCAAATATGCCATCTGTCACCAAGTGCCCTGACTGATAGTTCAGTATTACATTCTGCCTTAGGAATCTCTACCATATTACCCAGAACTTGGGAGAAGCTACTGCATCACCCACTTGCTCTAAAGCCAAACACTATTCCAGTCTCACTCCTTGCCAATCTCCATCCTTTGCCATGCTTCAGGCTACATGTCCCCTCTGAGCCTCTGCATACATTTCATTCTATTGCTAAGCTGAAAATTCTCCACCAATATACCTCTCAGCAGTAGCTAGTCTCATCTCCACATCTATGGTCTCTAGTCCTCCTCTCCCTCATTACCTCTCCACCAAAGTCCAATTCTCCTTACACTATCCACCACTTCTCACCAAAAGTCTTTGTAGTATATCCTCTTGCTCCTATCTATAGCCACTATTGCAAGCAGATCACCAGTTACTCCATGAGGGGAGTATCAGACTTCTCACACTCTCTACATGAGTGGCACCCACTCTTAGCCTCTTAACTCACTCACTCTCCTCAGTCACCATACTTTCAGATAATAACTATACTTTTAAAGATCTTTAAGAAATAATACCTATAGTTTTAGATTCAATTGAGCTTATACTTATTCAGAAGTTTACAAGAAAAGCTTTTAAATAAATAAATACTAATAGATTAGGACTCACTGATCTTGATATAGAGAGATAAATAAGGAAGTATAAATTATATAAGCAGATTTCTTTAAATTGAAAAAATAATAATAATTAGAAAGAAGTATCTTTACTGAGATCTTTACCCCCTTCTCTATTTTTACTGAGATCTTTATCCTCTTCTCCATTTTTACTGAGATCTTACTAAGATTTATCAAGATTTCTTTTACTATCTTTACTAAGATCTCTACTAAGATCTCTTTTACTCTCTTTACTAAGATCTTTCTTTACTACTATCTGCCATCTTTTTTTTATTATTGCTATCTTATTTTTACTATCTTTATTCTCTTTACTATCTTCATCAAGATTTCTATTGAGATCTTCAATATCTCTACTAAGATCTTTACTATTTTTACTAAGATCTCTACTGAGATCTTTACTATCTTTATAAAGATATCTATCAAGATCTTTACTATCTTCACTAAGATACTTACTGAGATCTTCACCATTTTCATTGAGATCTTTACTAAGATCTTTATTATCTTTACTAAGATCTCTACTGAGATCTTTACTATCTTTACTGAGATCTCCACTGAGATCTTTGCTGTCTTCACTAAGATCTCTACTGAAATCTTCACCATCTTCACTGAGATTCTCCTTTACTACTATCTGCTGTTTCTTCTTTACTATCTTTACTCTCTTCATTATCTTTACTAAGATCTCTTTTTACTATCTTTTCTTTGCTATCTACTAGATTATCTTTACTGTCTTTACCCCTTCATCATCTTTACTGAGATCCTCACTGAGATTCCCTTCATTATCTTCACCAAGACCCCACTTTGCTATTTTCTCTTTACTTACTACTATTTTTACTCTTTTTACTATCTTAATTTCTCTTTATTACTATTATTACCCCCTTTACTATCTTCACTGATATCTCTATTTACTATCTCTTCTTTACTATCTTTACCCCATTTACCATCTTTACCCTTCACCATCTTTACCCCCTTCACCATTATCTTTTCTATCCTATTTACTATCTTTATTTAATCTTTTCTTCATATTTTTACTTCTCAAAAATCTTCATTATCTCTACAAAAACACCTGGGAATTTAATGTAATTTAGTACAAAGCTTAACATACTAAATATAAAGAGATTGGCAAAATTGTGTTAAATTTAGACATGTATTAGTTGAGATATTGAAGTTTTCATATTGAAGTTTTTTATAGTAACTGCTTTTTCTCAAGTCTCAATTTCTTCTAGCATATATGAAAAGTGACTAACTTTAAAAGAATAGAACTCTATATTCCAATATTTAAATAAAAAAAGGGCATCATACTTCTATAGATAAATAACTAGAAAACAAAGGTATGAAGCCAGTTTGTTAATATCTTTTGTTGTTCTAGAGTTCTATTCTTTCCAAAAATTTGTTGAGACTAGATGTCCACCACTGTCCACGGTGACGTCATGATTTTCTAGCGCGATCTATTCTCATTCTCTTACTGTTTCTGAGCACGCGTCTTCTTCGGATCAATGGCTGACGATGGCGAGATCGATCCCTATGCTCCCGTGAAGTTCGGAAGATTCAGGGAATACATGGAGCACAAACAACTGAAACTAAAAGAGCAGGCGAGAGATTTGTATGTTCGGCTACATTCAGGGTGAAAATCGCATCCAGCTCATTAGCTATGCCTTGACGTTTGCGCGACATGCTCATTAAATCCGCCGCTAGGAGCCAACAGACTGCAGAGGAATACCCGCAAATTTTTCGAGGTCTCTCAATACATGTCAACGGCTACACAAATCCACCTCATGCCGAGCTGAAGACCATGATCGTGCAACGGGGAGGAGATTTTCAACATTACCGTAAGTCAGGCTGACTAAGGCTAATTTTCTATATCAATTCAACTACCGCTGATGAAAGCTCTAATTGATTCCGTGTGTAGTGCATAAGACAAAGGTGACCCACATTGTGGCTACGAATTTAACCAACTCTAAGATGAAAGAGTTTCGGTAGGTATAGGACGGCAACAGGGAGGTGTATCGGAAGTATACCGTATCTCAAAACGTTGTTTATCTCCCATGCTATTACTAATAGAAATTACAAGATTGTGACTCCAGAATGGATAACAGAAAGTGCCAAAGCTGTCGCCGTTCTTCCCTGGATGAAATATCGTCTATTCAACCCCCAATCGTCTCAAAAACAACTGGCGTTTGGAACCAACGCAACAGGAGGACAAGAGATCCCTGGGAAGGCGGACCTAGACGACTTGAACTCTACCGAGCCGCCTAAGAAGTTGCAAGACCATTCATCGGCTCAAACGGGTGGCGATCAATCCCAATTGTCTGCAACAAAGCTCCACGCATCAGACATGACTATGTCCCCGCACGCAGCTGTATCTTTATGCTCGGACATAGCTGACGCGATCGTCCAAACTCAGGTTCCCTTGCCGCAACCTGCAGAACTTTGGATGGACAAACCTACAATCCGTGTCCAAACCCCCTCCGATGCGAACCTGGCACGCCTCAATGACAATGCCATTAACTTCAACGATTCTCCTCCATTGCCCACCATCGCTCAAGTACCTTCCGCATCTACCCTCGGCCAACTGCCACACCTCCAAGAAGCCTTACTAAACAATGCCGCGCTGTCACCTGCTACTACAACACCTACCAAACTTACTGATACATCACGACATCCTATCGCAGAGAAACAGTCCTCTTCTGGTCATAATCTGACACGCGCCATTCTTGCGAACGATTGGAATCGCATGAATAGCACGCTGAATCCCGAGTTTTTGGACAAGTATTACAGTACGTCAAGATTACATTACCTATCGGCTTGGAGGACTGAATTGAAGGAGATCACAGCAAAACTGCAACAGCAACATGCAGGGAGAAGGCGGGAATTCGGGAAGTCGGGAATTCGAACCGTCATGTAAGTATAGGATATAGATAGTATTAGAACTGCAAGAGGATTTCGACGATGTTTTTATTGTCGCCTGCATCCAGGCACGTGGACTTCGATTGTTTTTTCGCGTCTGTGGGAATAAAAGAGCGGCCGCATCTCGTCAATATGCCGGTGAGTATCTTACAGGTCATTTGGTCCTCCGGTGGACGATGGCGCGATCCATTTAAAGTATCTTGGTTGTCAATGCATTATGCAGGTTGCTGTTAGTCACGGGCAAGGCACCGGTGCAGGCAAAACTTCGAGCGATATTGGTAAGCAATTTCAAGACCACACGATGTACCTTGACCTTTTCTACATAAGCCAGTCTGGACAAGATAAATCGATAATGTCTGATGACTTAAAATTTCTATTATTCACACACATTGGATACACTTTCAAGCGTCATGCAACTACGTCGCACGCAAATTTGGGATCAAAAATGGGATGCCGTGAGTCTTTATAAATATATAAACTTTCATGTCGGCGGAAGCTCGTGTGACTGATGTTGACATATATATATATCGCAACATGCGTGTGAAGCGTCGGCGCTGCGCGAAAGCTTTGCCCAGATTTAGTCGTCATCCCATACGAGTTCGAAAAGTACAAGGCGATATCACAGATATTTTATGAGGTGTAAATTATAATCATCTGCTATGCTCGCACTGTCGGATATAATGTTTCATTCGATGTCCTCGTTCTTATATTCACTCCTTTGTCTCACTCTACAGGTACTCTTTAACCACGCCGACGAGCTGCAAGCCGTCAGCGTCGACGAGGCCCTGGTCGACGTTTCATCACAGATCACGGATCCCGATGCGGGACAGGAGGAGGAGCTGGCCGCGGCGATACGCAAGGAAATCAAGCAGCGGACCGGGTGCGATGCGAGCATCGGAATTGGGAGGAACATTTTGGTGGCAAGGTAATAACATGCGAAATTGGCGAGGATATGTACAGATAAGGTGTACATTGATCATTGTTCCCTGTCATATATAGGATGGCTACAAAAAAGGCGAAGCCGAATGGCCATTTTTACTGTAAGCCCGCGGACGTGGCGGAATTTTTGGCAGAACAGGGTGTGGATGATTTACCTGGGGTGTGTATTCTTTATTCATAAATACAATATTTTATTTGTAAGAACGTTGCCAACGATGGTCGAATCTAAATCTTTGCGCATCCATATGTTTTATTGTTACGAAATTCAGGTGGGCTGGGCCCTATCGGACAAGTTGGAGAAGAAGGTCAGTCCAAAGTAATGATAATAATTAAAGCCCAGATTTTTCACGCGTATCAATCGATCCACTTCATTCAATTTGGCAGGGCATTGTCAAACTCAAGGACATGCTTCAGGTCTCCAAAGCTGAACTTCAGAAAGAGTTCGGCCCAAAGACAGGCCTTATGCTTTATAATTTTTCCAGAGGTGTTGATGATCGACCACTGACGGTTGAGAAACCTAGACAGTCTGTCAGCGTAGAAGTCACTGTGAGTAACGTGGTTAATATATGAGAATTTTTTTGTCGCTGAACGGTAAAAATTGTGCTGTGTATCATGTCTGACTCGACTCATATATGAGCACCCCCGTCTTTTAGTGGGGAGTCCGTTTCGAAAACCAAGAGCAAGTCGAGGTAAGCGACAATGAGTCTCCGTGTCGTGCTTCGTTCACCAAATTAGTCATATTGACGAGCAATGGAAATTCTCACGACCCACGGTATCAGAAATTTGTACGAGATCTTTCAACAGAAGTGAGCAGGCGTCTGCGCGACACCGGTACAAAGGCTAAGTCCATCACTTTCAAGGTATACCAATCAATCAAAAAGCTCTCAGTACAAGTCCGAATCCATCGATTTAGCATGTCTACGCCGCCCCGTACACACTTGACTCTGATATCTCTCTAGATGAAAGTCCGTAAGCCCGACGCCAAGGAGGCGCCCAAGCATTTAGGGCATGGCTCCTGCGACAATTTCTCGAAGTCGACAGTTCTGGATGCGTATACGGATGATCAGGATCTAATTGCGGGTGAATGCTTGTTAATGCTGAGGCAGTTAGGGTTTGACCCCATGGAAGTGAGAGGTACGTTTATCACTACTCGAAATTCGGTTTTTCTCATCACCGTCTCGGATCGTTGTTGTATATGTGTGACCTTCCCGACGCTTTCTCTTTATTGTTCACAGGCATTGGTATCCAATTGCACAAACTCGATAACGAAGCCAGAAAAGTAAAAGCTGGCTCAAGTGCGATCATTTCTGGTATATATGAACAGATTTCGATTGTTCGCGTCTCTCAATTATACATTTTACCCAAACGCATCTTCGATAACTCATCGTCCGACACCACTTCATTAATTCCCAACCAGGCAACCAATCGACGATCGCGTTCCAGCCCACCACGGCTCTGTCCGTCGGCTCGGTGACGGTGTCGTCTGGCGACGAAGCGACTACCTCGTCGTCCCATCATGAACCGTTATGCCTGCCCGCGGCGCGAGGCGTCGTTGAAATGCTATTTCAGCCCGCGGAAAGGAAAGCGAAGGATTCCCTCACTGCATCGGCAGCTACAGAGACGTTGGGATTAGTGAGTGCGCGGCCTGTGATGGTGGGTTAATGTTTGACTTGGACATGGTTTGAGGTTTTGAGGCTTTGCTTATAATAATTCTTGTTTTTAGGACATTGACGAGTCGGTCTTTAACGAGCTACCCCTCGACATCCAACGCGAGATCAAACAGCAGTACAACGTTCGATATATGAATCACGGGAACAAGATTGGAGATGACAAGACAGAAACGGACTGTTTACCAAAACCAAGTTCACATACTGGCTTTCACGTCGTCCAAAAACCACCTGAGCCGGCGCGGGACGCCGTTGCAACCAACACGGGAAAACGCAAGTTTGAGGACGGAACACCCTCCGTCTACGACAATAACGACTTCAAGACACTACTCCAACCAGCGTCGAAGCAGCCGAGGAGACGGCTGCTCCAGGACGAGGATGACGACGAGGACGACCCCAAGTTCCTCGGTGTCTCGTCCGTCAGCGGGTCCCCAAACGCAAGCAGTCCATCGGCATCGCAGCCCGAGCTGCCGCCGTGGTCGCAGCTCGACCCGACGGCGCTAATGGCGATGCCGGAGACGATGCGAAATCGGATTTTAGAGGCGTACGGGACTAAACGGGGAGAAGGAAGTGAGAGGGGGGGGAAGGGGAAAAAAAAAGTGGAGGTGGTCGGGCAGGGCGGGGCAGAGCGGGCGATGATCGAAGTATTGCCGTCACCGTCTCAGGTATGTATTTGTGAGCGACCACGCGCGTGTATGCATATTGTCACCGGACGATTCGTCACCAGACGATTCAACATACACACACACGCACACCCCTCGCACTCTCAGATCGATGAGTCCGTCCTCAACGAGCTTCCAACTCAGGTCCGTAAGGAGATCGAAGGCGCCTATTCGCGCCGCGGCCAACCTGCCAGCAAGGCCGTCGTTGCGCCGAGGGAAACCCCTCGGAAGCGTGGGAGGGGCCGGCCGAGGGGAGGAGGAAGAGTGTCAGATCGCGGGATGCCGACGCTGACGCAGATGGGGGTTGGGGGTGGCAGCGATGAGAAGGGGCGTGGGGAGAAGGACGAGGAGGGCCTGGATTCGGAGTTTTTGTTGGCATTACCTGAAAGTGAGTTTGGTTGGGGATTGTGTGTAGTGAGGAATGTGATGGTGATGCCATGTGCTGATTCAAAGGAATACGGAGGATTTTTATCATATGATTCACACAATTTTTATTTTATTATAGATATTCGGAAAGAGGTGCTGGATCAACACAGACAGGCGAAATTGCACAAACGACGACAGATTGAGGAGAAAAGAGCCGCGGAGGTAGCTGTGGAGGCAGCCGCGCATTACAAAGTACCGCCCAAGAATCAAAAGGTACACGTGTTTTGGAATTCTATTTCATCATCGCTTATCGATTCAATTGTTTTCCTTTGCTTGAATTCTTAACCTAGCGCTACCCCATCATTCCCTTCCAAGTCACGCCAACAATCTCTCGGCTTTAACCCTGTGCACTGCAAGCCCAACCTTCTGGGCAAGCGCGAACCGGACGACGTGCGGGCGCTATTACGTGAGTGGACCCGCAGCCACCCAGACGAGCCCGAGCCCGAGGATGCGGAGACGGTGCGACGGTACGTGGTGGGGCTGGTGGAGGCGCGCGACCTGGAGACCGCACAGGTGGTGCTATTGTACCTGCTGGATTTGACGGCGGAGATGGACGTGCGGTGGAAGCTGTGTGTGAAAGGGTTGGTGGAGGAGGTAAATCAGGCTGTGAGGAAGGGGTACGGGGGAAGCTTGAAGTTGGGGTGAGGGGTTGGGATGGTTAGGCAGAGGAACACTGAGGTCAATTTGTCGTGTTCCGCATAGCCATTGTCAACCATTGACTTGGTTAACTGGGGTGAATAGTGCACACACTATTTGGTGACAAAATTTGAGATGACACGATGAATTGTATATCACAATTAGGGTGCAGCATTTGCACGCACTTAGGGGGTTTCGGATGGTCGAAACGATATCTACCATTTCGCGGGAGGATTTCACTGTTGTCACAACCAAAGATTGCGCAATATGGTACAATTTCAAACTGAAGCATTAAACATTTAATTTAATCATTCCATCAATTCATTATTTTTCTCGCATGTAAACTGCAACTCACTAAATCATACCTCGCGGAGCCATCCTGCTATCTTTGTCCCTCGATTATTAATGAAAGAATAGCCATAAATGAGTGGAAAGAGTAATGAATATCCTTCCTTCCATACAGGCTACGCTGCTTGTTCGGTTACGATATTGCGGCCTGGGTCAAGGGATCTGGACGACCTAAATGGGATGAATACAAGTGAGTAGAGGGACAAAAGGTGCCAATATGAGGTATTAAAAAGACTCATACATTGAGGGAAAAGCCATTATTACAATAGCCTTGTTGGCAACATAGCTGATTGTTAGGCACTGTAACAAGATAAATATATCATAATTAATTATTTATGTATTATGGACAAGTATATTAATTATATGAAGAACTTTCTGATATTAAAATTAAAACTTATATCTTAAAAATGCTCTATTTAACTATAATCAAAATTAAATATAAATGGTCTCTTGTTGATATATTTACTAATATAACCAAATTATTTTAAATCATTTCTTATTAAGACTATCATATTTGTAATATATTTTTAATAAATATAATAAAAATAAAAATGAAATTACTGACATTAGTTTCAATATTTATTATCTAGGCGACAAGTCCTGTTCGCTAAGCCACATGTTCCAACATTGCTTGCGCTCTCCCCCAAATACCATTTGGTCGATCCTTACCCTGTTGCTGCTAGTGGGAACTCTCAGCACGCGAGGCAAGAAACCTGAAGGTAACTAACACCCATTCTTAGCAGTCGTTGCGAACAAATACAAATCAATCCGTCGAGGGAAAACGATTATGTACTAAAATCGCCACAACACAGACATCGCATTTTTGCTGAAGATTATCGTTGCTTGCAATGTGGTGACTTTTGGTTTTTTCGGCTGGGACAAGAGGCAGGCTGTCTTGGGAAGGGGAAGAGTTTCAGAGGCTCAGCTGCTGGCACTTCTATGGTCAGGAGGTATGTTAAACAAGTCTCAAAAGAGGGGAGAAGGAGCAAGGAAAGGTTACTGTGACTCTGTGGCTTATATATATTACATACCGCAGGACTCTTTGGAGCTTGGGCGGGAATGCTATGTAATTATTATTATTTTCTTTCACATGTTTAGGGAACATATCTGTTTGTTTGCTTACCTTCATGTTTTCTACCAAGTTTTTCGGCACAAGACTCGTAAATCAAGTTTTTTATTCAAGGCTGCGCTTTTGACAGGAGCAAATGCATTATGGCTCGTTATTGCCCGTTTCCGCTACATACGCTGAATTCGGGAAATGATCAATACGTTTTCAAAGAGGGGTCTTCGATCATAATTTCGCAATTCTATAGAATTGGAATGGGGGAGGTTTTTCATATCAAACCAAAAACACAGCGTGGTTTCCCAAAGCGAAAGGAAGCGGGGAAAGTGAGAATGATGTTGGGGGTGTAGGCTGTAGAAGAGATCAGCGGATATGCTCATATGGCGTTCATCCGAAAAAGAGAGAAAACGGCGGAGATTTTAAATAAAAGTACGTGGGAAGAAAAAGAAGAAAAAACATAGCAAAAAGTTTCGTAATCCTCGACAAAAGAAAAAAAAAAAAAAAAAAAGAAAAAAAACAAAAAAAAAGAGAGAGAACAAAAGAAAGACAACAAAAAAAAAAAAAAAAAAAAAAAAAAAAAAACAAAAA
>RBNI01007293.1:0-10468 GCA_003990745.1 Jimgerdemannia flammicorona | reverse complement strand
AAGTCAGTGAGGATGAATATAGAGAGGGGTCTGGGGGCAGGAGGTAGGAGGTGGCTCTAGATATTGATGAGGCTATAGGGAAGGAGAAGTGGCTGTAGAAGATATTGATGAATATTGTGGTAGATAAGTTGAGTGAGATGGATTTTAGGGTGATACTGAAGTGAGATTCTGTAAGAAGAGGAGGTAGTTCGGAAGCTTTATAATAAACTATTGGCAGGTCTGTTAGAGGTAAAGAAATATAAGATAGATGATACCAGGGAGACAGTGCTTCTAACTATTGTGAATAAGTAGGTAGCATATCTGTGAGAACCTAAGAAGAGGTTGGAGAAGTAGTAAATAGTATGTGAGAACTACTGATCTTGTTGTGGAATGTGGAAGTTTGGAGAGAGAAGCTAACTGTTTATTGCTAATTCTTACATGCTTTTACGCATCGCAATTAATGATGTTTACATGATGACATAGTCAAGGAAGGCTGTGCCACCATATATCAAGTTGTAACCTACATATTTCAATACTCCCGCTCAACGAGATATGCAAATAAAATTCCCAAACTGCAATACTAAGCTACAACCACTGCAAATCTCGCTGTAGTATTCAGACCGCTATCTAGAAACCGAAAAACATTCGAATTGCCTGCTTAAAGCTCGAAAAATAGGTTGAAAAGTAGAGATGTGAACATTCGTAGATGAGCAATGTTGGTAGAAATCTGCAATGTAGCGATCAATGTTAAGAAGCTTGCTGTCATCCTATTATCCTATCTTATCCTGAATTGTCCTTAATTACCAGCATAGAGTCCCGTAATACCCATTCCTTGCACGCATAAGTCAAACTTTGCCTTTGGAAGGGCTTTAGTCAATGAATCCGCCATCATATATTCTGTTGGGGTGTATTCAAGGTGTATAGTGCCATTTTCCACGCATTCACGTATAAAATGATGCTGTATGTCAATGTGTTTCATTCTGGCATGATGTATAGGGTTCTTCGCCAAAGCAATCGTTGATTGGTTATCTTACTGGAGTAGCGTAGAGTGCTGTTGTTCGTATCCCAGCTCCTTTAACAGTTCTCGAAGCCAGATAGCCTCCTTTGTTGCCATTGACAATACTTGATATTCCACTTGTGTAGAGGATGTTGCCACTGAAGGTTGCTTACGCGTTTGCCACGAAATGGCTCTGTTGTTTACTTTAAAGATGTATCTGGTCGTAGACCTTCTATCATCTGAGTCGCCGGCCCAATTGGCGTCACAAGAACCAAATAGGTGTATAGTACTCCCGCTTTGCCCATTATCACTGCCCAAACTGAGCGTATAGTCTGCAGTTCCTTTGAAAATTCACTTGATTGCCGTCCAATGGCTATTGTCATAGCATGAAGAATACTGCGCTGCTTTGTTTACTGCAAAAGAGATATCAGGTCTCGTCCCTTGCATAAGATACATGAGGGATCCCACGGCTTGTCGATAGGGGATGTTGTTTCCCTCAGGTGTAGTAGTGTCAGACTTCTTTAGTTTCACGAATGTTTCCATAGGTGTCCCGACTGGTTTGCATTCACTCATTCCAAATCGCTCGAGAATATTTCGAATGTATGTGGCTTGCGTTAGGTGTATAGCATGCTCGCGCCTGTTACATGTAATCGATATTCCAAGGAGATAGGACGCTTCGCCTAAGTCCGTCATTTTGAATTCCTGGCGTAGTGTAGCCTTTGCGTCGTTGATTTCACTTGCCGTTCTGACTAAAATAATATTGTCAACCCAAATTCCCAGGTATACCGTTCCTGAGGATGTATGTCAGGTGTATATGCATGGATCGGCTTCACAACGCTTGAATCCGTTGTCTAGAAGATATCCATCGATCTTTTGATTCTACAACCTTGCCGCTTGCTTGATTCCATAGAGCCCTTTGCATAATTTACATATGAGCTTGTTTCCGTCATTGTCGTATAGTTCATATCCTTGTGGTTGAAGAATGTATAGTTCGGTATCCACGTCTCCATTTAGGAAGGCTGTCTTAACGTCCATTTGATGTATCTCATAGTTATACTTGGCTCCGATCACAAGAAGTATTCTAAGCGAAGTCAACTTAAATACCGGGGAAAATGTCTCATCGTAGTCTATGCCATAGCCTTGCGAGTACCCCTTTATTACAAATCGAGCCTTATACCATTCTACGTTGCCATTGCTATCGCGTTTAATTTTATACACCCATCGGGATCCTATGGCTTGTCGATATGCCGGAAGAGGGACCAAGTCCCACATGTTATTTTCGATGAGTGAGTTATACTCCTCATCCATAGCCTTTTTCCACTCCTTCTTATCATTTGAGTGAATGGCTTCGTCGTAGTATGCTGGCTCACCAGTCGTTGCTATGTAAGCGCATTCGCAGGCATAGTTCATGTGATGTTGTTTGTGATGAGATGACTTGGGTGGGTTCCAGTAATTTCCCAGATCCGCTTGGATTTCGTTATCCATCCCAGATTTGCGCTTCTTCTTACCCTTCGGAAAGGTATCCTCTTCATTATCCTCATCCATAATTTCCGTTATCCTTGGTTCTTGCAACTTCATTTCCATTTGAATGGATTGCGTTTTTGCTGGTGTAGGTCCCAAGGATGTCTTTGGCATAGTCTTCGGTGACGTTCCGGATGTAGATGTTATTCCGCTAGCCTTTGCAGTTGGCGTAGATGTCACTGGCTGTACCGTCGAATTCACCGTCGGATTTGAGATAGGAATTTCCACATAGATTTCCTGCTTAGTCTCTTTGAACTATACGTTGCGTGAAATGATCATATGTCGTTTCTGCGGGTTCCAAAGTCTGTATCCCGCTCCATCATATCCAAGGAATATATGCTTATCTGCCTTAGGTTCAAACTTGCCTCGGTTGCCACCTTTGTCCAGAACGTATGCCTTGCTTCCGAATATGCGTAAGTGTGAAATGTCAGGCTTGGATCCACTCCATAATTCCTCAGGGGTAAGATTGCTGTCGTTCCTGGATTACTTGCTGGGATCCTTGCTTAGAGCTCGAGAGAAATAACGATTTCGAATATATGCCGCCATATTCACCGCTTCCGCCCAAAAGGACTTCGGTAAGCTGGCCGTATTCATCATTGTTCTAGCCATTTCCTCTACCGTTCGATTGAATCGTTCTGCCACGCCGTTTTGCTGAGGTGTATAAGGGGCTGTCATAGAGTGCTGTATACCGTTCTTCTTCAAGAAGTGTCTGAAACCTTTGTTGATGTATTCTTTGCCGTTATCTGAGTATAGGGTTCGTATTCTACATCCCATCTCGTTCTCCACGGCTGCCTTGAATTCCCGGAATTTGTCGAATGCCTCGTTTTTCCCTGCAATGAGATATACGTGGACTTTGCGTGTATAATCATCAATGAATGTAATAAAATACTTCTTCCCGAAGTGTGATGCCGTTCGCATGGGGCCACAAATATCCATATGAATTAAATCGAGAATGCTGGCCGCTCGCTTTGTTCGTTCCTGAAAAGGTTGCCGGGAAGCCTTGTTTGCCACACATCCATCGCAAAAGAAATCCAGTGGCATATAGTCTAGTAAACCGTACACGGACTTGCTCCTTATCATCCATTCCAGGCTCGTTTTACCGATATGTCCTAAGCATTCATGCATTATATGCCAGAAATCCTCTCCTGTCATAGTTGCAGAATATGCGGATGTAGCGCCACTCGGCGTGCTGTTGATTGCGTATAGATTCCCCTTTCTCGATGTATACATTAACTTCTTATTGTTCTTCAGATTGATTACTGTTACACCGTTCGGGCATATATTTACTCCTCTGTCCCCACGAGCCATCATCCGGCCTATTGAGAAGAGGTTCTTGCCTATATCTGGAACATATAGTACGTCCACGAAGGTGCCTGAAGGTTCATCAACATTTCCATGTAGATGTATGCCTACGTTGCCTTTCCCTTGAGCGTAAATGACATTATTGTCACCTAGCTTGATAGGTATGGGATGCTCGAACTTCTCGTACGTAGAGAACCACTCCCAGTGAGCCATCATATGCTGTGTTGCGCCCGAATCCATGAGCCAGACCTCTTTGCTGCATGCATAAGCGCTGTTCGGCATATAGCTTACATTTGCGCTGGCGCCGACGTTGACGTCACCATTTTTCGCTGTCTGAAAAGTGTTTTGTTGACCAGGATTTGTAGATGTCGAACTGGTGGAACTGGTGGTTGGTTCCGAATTTCCTCCTATTTCAATGGTTTCTGCATATGGATAGGTCACCGCTTCTGCAAAGAATAGACCTCCGCCACTACTGTTCTTATTGTTGGCATCCACCGTGTTTGCCTGCTGTTGTCCTTGCTGTTGGTCACCTTTTTCCTTCTTCTTGTGGTTGCAATCCTGCTCACGATGTCTACGCTTATTACAGTAAAAGCATTTACCGTCGAATTTCTCGCATTGCTGGCCTTGACCTTTGTTCGGCTTGCCTTTGCCTCGTCCACATGCTCCACCATAGAATGCTTTCTCATCATATTCCTCATTGGCGTTGTTGCTGCCTAGCCTCGTTTCCTCGTTTAAAAGGCTTGTGACAACGTGCTTATAATCTGATAATCTGCTGGATTCCCTCATAGCAGCGACAACCACGTTGTACGCTTTGGGAAGGCCTCGTATAAGAGCCAGGACCTTGTCTTCATTCTTGATGGTGTCCGCCAGCATAGATGTAAGGGAATTTACTTGATTCACCAGCTCATCGACTCGATTGGCATAGTCCTGGATGCTCTCCTTGGACTTAATTCGAAGATTGAATAGTTGCGCCTTTAAGTGGAATCTGTTTGACGTGGATGCCTGTTGATGGTGATTGCGTAAAATCTCCCAGGCTTCATTCGCCGTCGTAGCGTTGATTACCAGCTTCATTTGTGCATTCGAAAGGGTGAATGTAATCTCCCTTAGCACTTTGCGATCTTTCGCGGCGTCGTATATCATTACTTGCGCCTGTGGCTTCCAGTAGTCCTCCAAACCGCATTCTTCAAGGAGATTCTTCATATGATATGCCCATATGGCATAGTCCTTACCGTCAAAGACAGGAATCGTCCTCTTTACTATTGATGTTGGCGCCACTGCCAGAATGTTCGTCATCATGGAAGCGAAACCCGTTCTGGCTGTGTTTGTGTTACCAGGACTTGGCAGCACGCTGCTAGCACTGCTTGAACTAGTAGCCATTGTATAGCGTATATGTAAGAGGGGTGTATTATAGCCACTAAGCAGGGCTCATAACCTGTTGTGGAATGTGGAAGTTTGGAGAGAGAAGCTAACTGTTTATTGCTAATTCTTATGCACTTTTACACATCACAATTAATGATGTTTACATGATGACGTAGTCAAGGAAGGCTGCGCCACCATATATCGAGTTGTAACCTACATATTTCAATAGATCTGATATAGAGGCAGTAGATGGTGCAGACTGTTGAGAGATCTTGGAAGTACTAAATGCTCAGCAGGAAAAGACAGATAAGCTTGAGATAGAGTAAAATCTAAATGTTGCTGGCAATACAGTGAGTATAGAATTGTAGAGTGGGTGCTTACTCTCTAAATATTATTCAATATGAATAGTATAACTAGAATCTTCTCTTTGAATATCAATGGTTTGAGGGGTATAAATAAGGCATCAGAATATCTTCAGCTAGTTAAAGGGGCTATGTAAGCACACAACCTCCAAGCCACAGAAATCACACGTCACCCTCTGAACAAGTCACCGAAATCACATGCGATCTCCAAACAAATCTGAAAATTACCTGCAAGATCACAAAGCTGAGTCAAACAGAAGTCACAGCATACAAAGCTGAGTCAATATAAAGTCATGGAACATAAGGTTCATACAAACGGAATCTTACCAATCAAGAACAGATGCATATATACCAAGCCCCAAGATGCGTCGAATGAGAACCAAACAAACAACAACCATAACTTCCAAAACACACAAACATGACCACCGAGATCTACAACTGCATCCATTCTGACATTTGGAATGCCATTGTCAACCGAGCCACACCCCCTCTGCCCCTCATGAATATCCATAGCCTAGCACCACTCTACTTTGTGGAAGCCTGATGGAACACCCTGAATATGCTTAACGAGACCCACCGGATTGGACAAATCTCAAGCTACTACCAGATCGGCTACCTCCTGGAAGACATGGTCGAACACCACCATGACACAGACATTATCCAGATGTCTCAACACCAGAAGCTCATTGCCTGCAAATACTGAGAACTCTTTTACGAGTACAGCACCTTTATTCCCTGCCTCCGAGTTACTACCAGTGAAATGGTTGCTACCCTGTCCTATGGCCAAATCAACGATATGATACAAGAACTCAACCACAAGTATCTCGAGTATGTTGAAACCACAGACAGAACCTTCCCGCACCCTGATGACCACATCCTGCGAATGCCCCAAGTTGGATATGCCATGAAGGATGTCTATGATATAATCAACTTCGATGAAGACAAAGCAGAAGACAATGATCCTTCTGATGCCGACATGACTTCAAGCAAAGGATCTCTACCAACCCTGATCATACCGCCAACCTTGTCAATGAACTTACAACAGTTCATAACCACATATGAGACTTATTGGGACAATGACCACTGGTATGAATACCAACCTGCATTTACCCCTGATTACTTCAACTACAATAAAGAGACTGGAGAACACAACCTGTACCTTCAGACAACCCTTGAAGTCGAACTAACCACTCCACCACCTGAGTACAAGCAACATAAACTACAGCCACCAGCTTACTACAACCCTGTGACTCATAGTGCTGTAACCTATAGAAGGTACACAGACAGTGAATCCGATGAAAGTGAAAATGATGCACCACTTCTTCATCCACCAACACCTTATCCAACATATGAGACAGACAATGCTATCCTGTGGGATGGAGATGAAGTTCCAATGTATTACTACCTCAGCGAACAAAGAGAAGTAATCCGCGAACCACTTTTCCTAGATGACTACTTCATCAGAGATGAAGCAATCGATGGTGATGTCATCGAAGACTATCCAGACAGTGCCTAAACCATAAATAGCTTAGCAGCCATAGTATAGTTAGATTAGCCTTGTACAACATGACTGTGAACTGACTCAGCAGTCAGATGATCTCTTGATATGTCAGATCACATTTGTACTACATGACTGCATTCTGACTCAATAAGGCACTTAGTGCTACATCCACATTTAGCATAGTCCAGATAGCCCCTCACTAGTATAAATACCCCCTCCCCCAGACCTCAGAATCTCAGACCTGAACAATCCGAATACAACTTCTGAGCACTTCCCCACAATATTCTCTCACACAAACTACTCCTAGTATAGCAATATCATGAATAGCGAATAAATCTATTTAATAACCCACAAACCACTCTTAAGTAATCCACTCCCCATTAGGTTCTACTTCTAATTCCATCACGAAATTTCCTAATTGGGTATTGTCTGTAGCAATATGCCAATTCAACTAAGCTGGCCTTAGTTTCTTGAACTTCCTGAAATACGGAAAATCCTGAACATCCAGAACTAGTCCAAAGAAAGGACTTTGGTTGAGACATCAACCTGATCTTGAAATCAATAAGCATAGAGGACGTACTTCATATGAAATTGATCTTGACCATAAGAAAATGGTCTTCCAGAATATCCAGAACTTCCAGAAAACCCTTCCAGAACTATGTAATGGTTACCCTAAAAAGCAACCCTCTTACAACTTAGTAGCAGTGGTTTACAATCCAATTCTGCTTCAAGATACTTCCTCACCCTGCTACAAACCCTTCTGAGAATTCCTACAAGTTGGTATAAAGCCTAACCTCTGAACTGGAATTTATCCTGAACCATCTGACAATCTGGAGAGAATTGAACCTAATGTATAAGGACAATTTGATCTCCACACCTGCAATAAGTGGGACAAACTTCATTCAAAGAAAGAAGTACTCTGATTAAACCAGCAAATAGGCGAAACCCTATTCACCAAACTCCTTGCACTACATCCAGCAAGTCAAGATGAAGAAAGTCTTATAGAAGCCTTCTTTACTCTTCTCAACAAGAGTTTTGTCAGCTCCACAAATCTGAGCGACCTAGGACAACCAGCAGCAGTCTTTCTAGCCTTAGTTCCTCACAAAGCCCAAGCCTCTGTAGCCAAGTGGCTCAACTCTACCAACTTTCACCGTATCAGGACCAAGACCACATTATACTACTGATTCCAGAACAGCAAGGCCCACCATATTCTTAAGGAAGAAGCAAGAGAAACCCTTCATCAACTACCTGACCCTGAATCTGAAGCAGGCCCTGCTACAGCACTACCTGAATCTAAAACCAATACCGAACCAGAACTTGACTTTGAATTAAGTCCATCTGAAATCAGATATACAACTGATTCTGTCTACTTTGACACTGAGCAAACCCAATTACATGGAGACCAAACTGAAGAGAAGGAGGAGTATCTCAGTGAATTCGATCCTGGATACACTGTCAAAGGAGATGAACCTCCATCAGGACAGAACACACCTACACAGCAACAGACAGCTATCTATCAAGCCCTTACTCCAGACCCACAACTATTACTCCAGCAACTTACACAGACCCAAAGAACCCCATCGCACTCTGCACCAGTACCTCAAGTAGTACTAGTAACACCACTATCAGCAGTCTAACTGCCTCCAGTAAACAATATGGCAAACCAACAGATTCTAGACCTCATAGCTCAGGTAGCCATAATGGCAGCAACCATTACTGCCTTAGCCGAACAGACCCGACCTACAAAAAATCTGAGTCTACCTACCTTCAATGGTACTGCACAAGAAGTCCAAAGCTTCATTAGTGTAGTTGATACCAACTTCGAAGCCAATCAATAGACCAACAAATGAGTTGCTGACCACATTCTGACAAACAATCAAGACCACACTCTGGAACAACTCTTTGCTACCACTACGGCCTATGTCTGCTGAGTTGTTACATTCTTCCGAGGACCTGCCAAAGAATGGTGGCAAACCCTTCCTGAAAAACCCCTTACATGGGACACCTGACCTGCAGTAGTTGCTCAGAATGCAGCAAATAATGCCCCAGGATATGGAGCCCATCCTACAGCCCCTGGACTTAAACAACTCATGATTGCTCAATATCGCAGCAAAACCATGATCGCTGAATCCTGAGTAAAACTCTGCAATCTCAAATTCGATATATATGGCAAGGAGGAATTCGAAACCTTCTATATGAAACTCGAGTCACTCCTGATCACTGTTGGCCTAGGATATATTGCCAATGATGAAGCACGAAATGGTACAAGAGCAGATCATTTATTCGATGCCCTGCCTGAATAGCTTACTAGAAAAATCCAAGAACAAGGATACCCAGTTGGATGTGACCATCAACAATGGTGCCTGGCAAGAATCAAGACTATGGTCAAGTGGATCCTAACAGCTGGACCAATTCTGCCCCAAAGACAATTCAACAATAAGGAAAAGACTTGGACCAAGAAAGAAGAACCCAAGCACAAAGCATCCAGAACTCCCTCAACATCCACTTTGTGGACACCCAGAAATCATGAACCCACCTAGCCAAGTACCTTCAAGAAACTTACTAAAGGTGAAAGGAATGAACTTAGAAGAAGTGGAGCATGCTTCTATTGCCGAAAGACAGGACACATGGCCAGTGCCTGCCCTAACTAAAAACCACAAACAGCAACACGAGCAACTGTTACCACTCTGCACCACCTCAACAACCTGACCACCAGAACCCTAGACTTTGTCAAGTTAAGACAAACTGCCAAAGCCCCAACCAAAGGAAGTCAAAAAGCAGCTGGATATGACATGTATATAGCCAAAGAAGCTACAGTCTCTAACCAAGAAGTCAAGCAAGTCTACACAGGAATCAGTATCCAAATTCCTGAGGGACATGTTGGAAGAATATGCTGTCACAGCAGCCTAGTATTAAAAGGACTCTCAGTAGAAGGAGGAGTCATTGATGAAGATTATACAGACAAAATTATTGTCCTAATCCGAAATCACAGTTGGACACTCTTTAAGATTCCCATTGGATTCTGTATTGCCCAGATCCTATTCGAGAAAATTGAGTCAACCCTGACAGTCAAGGAAGTCCCTGAACTACTGCCTACTATCTGAGGATCCAAAGGATTCGGTTCATCAAACAAGGCCCCAGTCCAATCTACCATGAACAAAGAAGAACAATTCTACAAGAAAATCGAAGATGGATATATACCAAGTGGCTGATGCCCCCATGGCATTGGAATGTACTCTTCCCGAATGATTGATGATTGCTTCTCTTGTGTCAACGAACTAGCTCAAAGAAGAACCAATAGAAGGAAAGCTCCTACAACCGAAATCACCACCATTGGATCAGACAAACTGCTTATACTTAAAGCTTTTGTCAATCGAGCACCTGTCAAGATCATGATAGACAGTGGTGCCTCAGGCAACTTCATCAATGAAGAAACAGCCAACAGAC
>RBNI01007292.1:0-10469 GCA_003990745.1 Jimgerdemannia flammicorona | reverse complement strand
TTTTGTTTTTTTTTTATTAATAATAAAGAACTGAGCAATTCAATTGGAATGGATCTGAATAAATCTGAATTAGATCAAATGACTAAACTAAACTGCAATTTTTTAAACCAGACCATTAATAAACAGTACTGTAATAAAACTATATACCAATAGAATTAATACATGAGGCCCATAGGCTTGAGTAGTGGGGTATTGGGGGTCTCCTCCCACCTCATATGTAAGTCCTTTACTCACCTCAACTGGGAGAACCAGGCCCTACCCACCATGTTGTACTTTGATGAGGGTTTTTCTTTGCCTGTCATTCTCTTTGGGGTAGTAGGGGCTATTCTATTCAGCTCAGGCATGGCCTTGTACATATGTTGGGTTCTTGGGTGTGCACTTTTGGTTGTTGGCATATGACTGGGTTTCTCCTGGTAGTAGGGAGAGCATGGTATACAGAATGAGGTGCAGGCCAACATAGACCCTACTGCACCTGGCATGGTTGAGCTGCTGGACAATAGCTAGCCTAGGTTAATGGGGGGGCAGTGCTTGATGGGTAGTGGGAGAGGGTTTTGGCCTATATAGTCTAGGTTCCCTTTTAATAAAAATCCATGGGACATTGAGTCTATTAAAAACAAAAAAAAAAATAGAATTAATATATTGTGAATAATCAATGGTGACTATTAGTCCTAAGTTCTATACTCTTAAGGAAGTACTGAGTTTCAATTGTCTGTTATAGCAGAGTTCAGGTATTGCTTTCAGGTTCTTATACAGGTGATAATGCCATACTTGTATTCCAAGTTGATCAGGCTTGGAATCATTAATAAGTCAGATCTGAGGGTTCTGTAATGAGAATACTGCTTTATTCTTTTTATATTCAAAAAAAAAATAGAGCTGAGGTTTCAATATACTCAGTATAAAGAGTATTTATATATATTAGAGGCTATAACTAAATATAATATACTAGGAATATCTATATATAGTTATACTACTTTGGGTAACTATGACTGTTAATTAGAAATTCTATTGAAATTTTTATTGAAATTTTTATCAGAATTTCCAGTAGTTTTATAGGTATATAATAATTTATTATATTTTTCTCTTCTTTTTCTGAGTCTATTTATTAGACTTAGTACTAAATACTAGGTATTCATCAAACTGAAGGACAGTATACTGAACTACTTGAAAGATAATTTCACTTTATTATTCATTACTCAGATTATAATATTCTTAAGGAGTACTTTATGGAGATAGTTGAGAACTTGTGGTCAGATGTAGAAGAGAACATAAAGTCTTTTGTTAACAATATAGATATGTTTGTCAATAAAAAGCCAGCCTCATTATTTGGTAATACTGAGGGTAGCTTATTGATAGATAAGACATCCTATCTTATAGTTCTCTTTTAGTTCTTATTAATAATAGAAAGTCTGAAAATATTATATCCTTCTAAGATATTATTGGGCTTTATTTGGATCAGAGTCTCTAGAGATTTATATATTAATAGAAGATAGTTTAGTAAAATTCTATTAGTATTCAATAGCTCTAAGGATAGTAGCAGTAATCTTATTCTTGATTTGTTCTCAGTATTATTACTGAGTACTTATATTGAGATAAGTTATTTATATAAAAATTATATATTTTAGTAAGTATAGCTGTCTTTTCAGAATTTTCATCAGAATTTCCATTATATCAGATGAGAATATATCAGATTATTGCTTTTTCTATATTTGGCAAAAGATTGTCTTCTTTTTTCTAGATAGTATCATACTTGGGATATTTTGAGATAGTACTAGATAGGCTTGATAGTTTATTTAAATTAGTAATTCTTATGATTCAGAATATAGTCTACTTTATATTTTGATTACTGGTCAATAATTACTAAATCTGAAGATAGCATAGTTCTTTCTTCAAAGGTATTTGGAGTATATGACTAAAGTTAAGATATATAATATACTGGATAAATTTTCCTTAGTATTGCTGAGAGATCTAACTTATATAATAGATCTATATTTTTTTGAGAATCTTAAATAGTTCAATATAGTAGAGTCTAAGCATCTTTTTGGAATCTATATTACTCAGAGTCAG
The DNA here is from genome assembly GCA_003990745.1 of Jimgerdemannia flammicorona. Taxonomy (NCBI): domain Eukaryota; kingdom Fungi; phylum Mucoromycota; class Endogonomycetes; order Endogonales; family Endogonaceae; genus Jimgerdemannia; species Jimgerdemannia flammicorona. Next base: position 8,405 of record RBNI01007292.1, on the reverse strand, counting down.
GTACTAAGTGCTGAGTAATACTTATTCTCTTATTTTATAGGTGACTTTTTTTATATTTTTATCAGTATATATCACTTGTATTTTTTATACTTTTATAAGAGCATCTCATGCTTACTGAATATTGCTTTATATGATATCAGTAATTTCTTGAGCTACTGATACTGTGGTTCAGGTGGCAACTATAGAAGTTTATGGGTATTGTTTATAGTTTAGATAGAATGGTATTATCTTGGTACTTATATTTAAGCTATTGTTGTATATAAATTTAACTAGAGTCAGTATTTCATCTCAATCATTTTACTTGTAGCCACAATAGATACAAAGCATCTGCTTCAGAATTCAATTGATTCTTTCTATCTGACCATCTGTTTGTAGATAATATGCTGTGGACATTTTCAGTTGCACTTCTAGGCTCTTGAAGAGTACTTGCCAAAAGTTGCTTGTGAATTTCACATCTTGGTCTGAGATGATTGCTGATGGTAGTCCATAAAGGCAGAACACATTGTCAATAAATAGCTATACCATTTCTGATACTATTACAGTGGTAATTATTGTGACAAAGTGAGCTTGCTTGCTGAGGTGATCAATAAAGACAATTGACACTTGTGAGGCTGGAGTATTCTGGTCCATCAGAGGGGTGGCTTTCTTGGAACGCGTGTGCTAGTAGTAGCATAATTTGTCCTTCTGTTGTAAGGAACGGTAGCACATATATCAACTTTCTGTGGTACTTGGCCTTTTCCCAGTCTTAAAGGCCTGGTGGTAATAATAACTGAGATCGAGGAGAACAATGTAATCAAATGTAGTCCACGGATAATTTCGGTTTATGACAACGGAACTTGGCAATGCAAGGTATGTGGATTCACTGAAATCAATATTCGATGTACATAACCAAATAATGCGAATGTTTTTTTATTTGGTCATCGAGACATCTCTTTATAAGTGTAAAGTCCGACTGAAGGCTATATATATACACGCCATTCCATGTGACGAGTTCCACAAAGTCAGTGTTATTTTTAAGATGATTGCCCATTTGTCAACCACCCTCGCTGTTCCCACAACTTTTGTTGAGAAGATGGCAGAAGATCCAAGGTGCGATCCCTATTTTCAACACAACAAATAGTTTTTTATTTTTACTTGATGTAGTCAAACCTTTTACATTGAAATGGTGGTGGTTGCGCCTGCATGCCTTGCATTTACGTCTTTCCGGCCTTGGTGAAGTATTGGAAAAATGGGCTATCTTCGACCAGATCCTCCTATAGTAGGGCATCCGTCGTGGGTGCATTTATGTAGCAACCAAGAGCAAGTTCAAATGACTCCCAAATAAAAAAAAAAAGAAGAAAAGGCGTGAATGAGGAGAGAGGTACAGATGATTCGATTCGACAGGATTGGCCATTACCAACACTACCTAAATTATCAAATGTCTAACTGGTACCTCCAGGACAGAACGATTCCACGGACATATTAATATCTCGAGTATGTTACATGTAGGCTCATTTAACATTGTCTATACAACGAAAATGATACTCTCCAAGCCATTTCCATAGTCTGTTGCGCATATGTTGTATAAAAAAAAAAAAAAAAGGCACGATCCATTAATCGTATAATGGGCGAGTGTTTATTTCGTTCGGACCTCATCCACAGTTTTTCCCTCGTTTCCATACCCCCATCCTCTGCACATTACGAAAGCCCGTTTACATGATTTCTCGTCCTTCCCCTCGGTGGATTAGAGAACATACCTTTTTGTCGCATTTTCCTCAATTGCGAAATAAAGCAGACTCGTGTTATTATTACCCGAGCCGTTCCTTTGCTGCAGCATGTTGTAAACCCAGAGGTAGTTTGGTAAGCTTCCCTAGACAAATTCAACAACTCGTCGCTCATGGGGTGTATCCGTAGCTTTCGCGCCTCTCCGGTCTCATTAATCTTTAAGGGAAAGTACTCTCTAATCTGAACAGCACGACTTGCTTTCCAGCAAGAGGCTGCGTAGCGCCCTCGCGGGAATAAGTTTCGAGCGCCTCGAGAATTTACGTTGTGTGTATATGTATATGGGGAAACATGTATGCGTTTTACTTTCTTGACAGTAATTCACTGATGTTTCTTTCGTTATTATTACATGTATTTTGTCTAGGCGCTCTCGAGTAACACCTTCGTTACGACCAAACTCAATCAACACACGTTGAAATCATCCACACACTCCTGCCAAGCCCTTATCCTCGCCATAAATCATCTGAAATTCCTTTCTGGCCACCGTCTTCCACCGCTCCACTTCATCGAACCTGTTGCGCATCCCGTACATCTTTCCGATCTGCATGGCGATGTCGACGCGGGCGAAATTGTCCTCGGCGATGTGCGGCAGGACCTCGAACGGCTCGAGTAGCGCCTGAACCGCCTGGTGGAACCGGCCAAGGCAAGCGTTCAGGAGGGAGAAAGCAGAGAGCATGCGGAAGAGGTCGATAGGAAGCTGGTGTGGCTGCAAAGCGGGCGGTACCGTGGTTGTAGCCACATCCTTCTTTTTACCCTTTTTGCTCGGGCGCGAGCGGATGGATTTCGTCGCACCAGTGGCCGAGTACGTCTTGCGAATCTCGTCAATAATTGTCTTCAGGCGTGGAATCATGCCCATATTGCCCATTCGAATTGCCGGCCGCGTCCTCGTGAATTCGTCGAGCAGCTCCGCGCGGCGACGCGTCGCCTCCGGCTGCGCCCGCTCAAAGTTGCGGAGCGGGCACTGGCATTCGCAATTGCGCTTTTCGAGCTTCTTCGTGCGACCTTCTTACGTATCTAAGGCTGCCACATACGCCACGCAGACCTCCTCGCCCTCGTTAAGGTCGCGAACCGCGCGAATGAATATGAGGTCGCCGATGTTGAAGAAACTTGCATTGGCGAGGCACGAACGGTTGATGAGGGATGGGAGGATCCAAAGTCCGGTGCCCGTGTGGAGCAACCTGCGGCGGTTTTCATAAGTTATTAGTTGGGAAGATAGCGGCGTCCAGCGCTCGTCGTGGACCGGCTGTTTTCAAAAACGATGTTGGTAATGCGGGCGATGTCGATTTCCGCGGCCTCCGTTGCGTTTGTAAGATTCGCGGAAATGGGCGGCATTTTGGGGCCGGCATAGAGATTGTAGAGTTCAGTTGCCGTCCACGGCTCTTTCTTCAATTTGTCGACAATTTTGATGACGATGTCGGGAATGAATTTCCCTTCGAAAACTACCGCCTTGGAGCACAGAAGCAGTGTTCCTTCCGCAAATTCCTTCGTGGCCACCATTCCGCGGCCCTTTCCGGAATCTCGGTGACGCGCACGGGCCCAATGTAATCGGAGTGGTCCAAGTAAGGTGGCCACGACGACCGAGCTTCTTGCAAAATGCTCATGACGTCGTACCGACCGTGTTTTTGTTCCTCGAGCCTCTGCCACGTGCGTCGAGACATTTTTGCGTCTCTGCGGTCGTTATGCCTAATATTTTTAAGCTATTCCATGCCTCCTCATAGGATCTCATGGCATAGAGCGCCTTGGCTTGACGAAACCGCACCTTTGGATTCGCTCCATCAAGTTTTAAAGCCGTCTCGGTATCCAGAACTGCTGGAGTTGCAGATGTGCCTGAGCTCTGTTTGATAGCAGTTCTGCGTCATCCGGCTCCAGCTCCAAGGCTTGAGTGTAGCTGTCGATAGCCGATGCGTATTCTTTGCGATTGAATTGTTCGTTTCCCCTCCGTTGCAGGTCGCCGATCTTTCCGCTTCGAGGCCTTGATTGATGCTTGGCGGGGAGACCATATGTGATTGACACCGCATTGGACCACCGCAATCCGGCTAACAGTGGTCCGTGAACCTGCTCGTTCGGCACCAGTATTACATCGTCCGGGGAATCGCACCGGAGCATTGGGAGGCCGTCCTCGGCACAAGTTTTATAATAAGGTTCCTTGATGAAGAGGCGAATCCCGAGGTCCAATACATCACACAGCATGCCACTATGTTGAAGTTGTAGAGAGACAGGTGAGCCGTCGTGACTTTGTCTCCTGTGCGGCAGACGGCCCTTCACCAATGATCGGGTCCTCGATTCTACATGGACGGCAATGGATTGCATAGGTTTTCTGATAGTGCGACGACGAAGACATGGCCATGGTGCACGGTATGTAGGCGGAGTTCGGAAAGGATGATGCGCTCAAGCGTGTCGTGGAATCGACGATGATGCGATTGGTGACGTCACCATAAATTTCACTCGTTCTCGATTCCATCCGCAATAGAAACATTGAATAGATTCGATTGAACGCTACGGACTAATCTCCAGTCTACGTACAGCAAATCTGATCGTAATTTTATTCAAATGCGTACGCTTAAAATCCTCGAACCAAAAACGTATGTGTTGATTTGAATAGTGTGTTTATTCTATCTTTATACTCAAATTCACGGTGTGTGTTTGCCAGATGTCTGACTCTCCAAAAAATATATACAACCCTCTTGGCGTTACCCGGAAGCAACCACACCACGAGGAGGTGGGGTTGCTTCTGCTTTCACGTACCTTATAGCGCGCCGCTCTAAATCCACCAATCCAGATCACTCCCCTACGCTGGTCCCTCCTGTATTGCCGCAGGATTCGCCACTCGTCCTCTTGACTCATCCGGCCCAGGTACGCGATCAAGGGCTTCGTGAGGGACGGAGGTGATGCTGTCCACTTGACTCTAAAGCTCACACTACACCTTCGAGGGTGGGATACAGCCGGAGGGACACCACGACTCACCCGTGGGGCAATGGCGCTTGCTTCAGCAGTTCGGTGGGGGTTTGGACCCAATACGACTGAGGTCGGAGGCGCCACACCAAACCCCTAGCAACAAGCAACAAGCAACAACAACAATATTATCTTTGTTTATTTTTCCACCTGAATACGCCTCCCACATAAAATAACTTTCGGTCTTGAGACGCAGGCGCCGTGAGCGGACTCGTCCTGTGAAAAAATAAAAAAAGAGGTTTCCGACCAAATGCAGGGGGTTGTCGACGGAAGCTCGGGGAAACCCACGGAAAACGCCATAACACGAAGGAAACACGAAGGCAAACGCAAAGGAAATACGAAGGAAAATGCGAAGGAAACACGAAGGAAAACGCGAAGGGAAAACGCGAAGGAAAACGCGAAAGCATAACGGGTGGAATAATCCCGTGTGCCTCGAATCATTGCCCTGTCATGATCCGCAATCAGAGTCCATGAGGGTTTTTATCATGTACACCAATGAGATTAATCGCGCACATAATGCATAATATAAAAGTCTAGACCTTTCAATTTCATACTGCTCGCACGTCAAGTTCTCTGGATTGATTTTGCGCAAGTTGCATGCAATAGTTGTATATTCAAGTCAGTAAAAGTGAGCTAGAAACTATAATTATAATCCAAGTTATTTGATATTTGAACTTTTGATATCTAAATTTTACCAATTATATATGCTTTTAATACAATCTTGTCTAGGTTCCGCCCGATACGATGGAGCTGCACGGCAAATGGAAGGTCCACAAGGTGTTTGGTGCCGGATGTTAGGGATGAGTTTTCGGATGGTTGGCCATGTGATATTAATTTCAAAGATACCATGCTGTTCAAAATAGCCGTTTCAACATTTACGAAATTAGAGTGTCGAAGCCGCAACCTGGTAGCCAATGGAATCGTGGCGGCATCTAGCCATCGGAACCGGATGTATGGTCGTAGCCGCCGGCCAATTGAATAGGTGGCCAAGGACAGCTAGTCAATGGAACCAAGCGTAGGGTGGTAGCTTCCAGCCAATGGAACAATGGCGGCTGCTATTCCAATTGATGAATGATTGGGGCGTCACGTCACCACCCTCAATTCAATATAAATAGCGCGCAACACGACTCCATTATCCCCTTACCCAGTTGCTCTGTTCCACACCGACTCCATTACACAACATCATCTTTGACCTCCACAATGGTTCAACAATTCCCCGAACCCACCCCTCAGAAATTCCCCCAACCCCCCTCCCAACATATCCCCGAAGGCGTGAAGCTTTCCGGTGGCCATGAGGCTTCCAGCTCGTCGGACCTATCGGTCAACCTTCTCACGCAGCCTAATGGCAACGACAACATTACGAAGCCCAAAGGCGACGTGCATGCCATGTTCCCCGGTCTCAACAAGATCGCTTCCAACTTGTCGCCGGCTAACTACGGCGGGACCATTCCCGAGTACGAGAAATTCGATTCAATAAGCGAGGCGCCCAACATCCATGTCGCGAATCTCGAAGCGCGGTTCGGCGAAGCGTGGCCGCGTGGCCTTGTCCCCGGGGGCCAAAAACAGTCCTATCAACCTATCCGGCCGACACCTCTTCCGCTTGCACAACCATCAGCCTTGACTACAAAGATTGTTCCAAAAAGCGAATGTGAAAATTGCTTAAAGAGACGTAAGTGCAACATTCATGCCACCAAGCACATCGGCAACAGGAAAACGCCTGGAGGTGCGTGCCCATCGTGCAGAGAGCGGAAGAGGAAGTGCCAGCACACATCCGCTTTCACACAGACTAATGAATGATATACCTGCTACCATTAAAAATAAACTAAAAGAGATACTGTGAAACAATGAATTCTGATCTGACTAATCAGACACCACAAAGCTTTGAAAGACATACTGCCATCGACCTCATTGTCACCAAGTCGGTGTCTTCGACAGAGCTTACAAAAAGAAATCGCAAACTGAAACATGCGTGTCTTCCTGCATCTAGCATGACTTTTTGTGAATCCCGTCCAAGATCGCTCTTGATTTTAACATACACGTGATTGAATAGGGGACGTCACGAGCATGTGCCTGTGCAACTTGCGCGGTCTGCGGCCTGTGGCTTGTGCTTGCTTGCTGGCAGCATGATTTCCAGACAGATGGAAAAATAAGTAAAATAATATTTTGGCTAACCCAAACGTGACTGAGAAAGGCAAGATCTAGTATATCTGTATCAGAAATAGCAATGTTATAATTTAAAATAGAATCTTTTCATAGGATTAGATTTTATATAATTATTTATTTATATCTAAATATTAATAATCTTATATATATAGCATGAAAGAAAGTTGCTGAGAGAGCAATATTACACAATTTGAGTATAAATTAGTCTGCTCATTTATGACTTTTTTTTAAAATATATTTAGTAAGATTTATATTATATCTAGAAGTTTACTAATACTACTTCTACTCATAGCTATAAGTATATTTATATTAACTTAACTAACTAAATATATTACTTCTAATATATCTCTTTATCTATAACAGTTCTGGTTTTTTTAAAAGAAAGTAACTAAATCTAGAAATATTCAAATCAGTCTAAAGTAGTTCAAAGAGATACTTATAGTTCAAGAGGTCTTAAAAGATTTCTAGAGAAAAATAAGCTGTTCTTTATTTGAGCAGAAGAAGGAGATATTAATACAAATCTAAAAGAAAGATCTGGAAGAATCTTAAAAATGAAGAGAAAAGTCAAAAAATAAATTCTTGGTAAAGATGACTAATAGAATTCTACAATGTTCCAAAAGGTTTTATGACTAGCTAAGATAAGATATATGGTACTGAGAGAAGACAAAAATGTTTTAATAAAGTCTTAATATTAAGAAAGAATTTCTAAATATTTAAAAGATACTAGAACATTATAGAATGTTTAAGAAAAGATAAAAAAGACTAGAGAAAAAGATGTAAAAATAGACTATAATTAAGAAATCCTAAGAAATTGTTATATTATCTATATTATATCTAATTATATTTAGAAATATAACTTTATAAAAATATATATATTTGAGCAAATTGAGTTATATTTTTAATAGAAAAATAATATTTCAAAAAATCATTTTTTGTAAACTTTAATTTATCTATTAAACAAATTTAAAAAATACTCTTATTTATAGATAAAGAAATAAATAGTATTTATATATATATAAGTAAATAGAAATATTTGTATTATATATAGAGAGTTAATAATATAATAATAAATAAATAGAATTTTTTATAAATTCAATTAGATAAAAATATATATATAAATAAAGATCTATTTTCTCTAATATTATTAAATTATAAAATTTTAAAAAAAATATTATTACTTACTTCCAAATAAGATTACTGATATAAAACTTAAACATCTATCTTATATAAAAGTTATATAGCTATTAAATAGATAAACAGAATAATTTAATATAGATCTTCTATTTACTATATAGCTATATTATATCAAAACTCCTTGAGCAGATAAGATAATATTGATCATATATTATAGTAGTTAAAATAACTATAAAATTTAATAAAATATCAAAAGTATTAAATAATATAAATTTATTAGATATTAACTATTAATCTTAAAATTTACAAAGAAACCCCTTTGTAAGAAAAACTTATTTATTACTAATTATAATAATAGTTTCTAGCCTCTTTTTTTTTTTTTTTTTTTTTTTTTT
>RBNI01007291.1:0-10469 GCA_003990745.1 Jimgerdemannia flammicorona | reverse complement strand
AGTTGCATATTTCATATATTACTAATAAATAATATAAATCTGATTAAATAGCATAATTACATATTGATATCAAGTTACCATTCTAACAGACTTCTTCAAAAATGTGGAAAATCAGAAGAAGAGAAGCCAGCCAAGAAGTAAAAAAAAGAGAGAAATGAAATCTAAGACTTCAACTTTAAGTTGAACTAATTGGTTGGGCAAATTGAAAAACTCACTATATGTAAAAATTAGAGCTATATATAGGATAACTGAAGGTATATACTATAAAGTAACCAAGACTACTTACCCAGAGATAACTAGAGCTACCAGTTATAAGAAGAAAGAAGATACTTAGTCTGAGATAGAGCCTAAGTTTAATACTTTTACTATAGATAGTTTGGACACTATACTATAGAATATAATGACAGAAAAAGTGACTAAAGAAACTCAGAACTACTAAATTGAAAGAATACAACTCAGTACAAGAAGACTAAAGCTCACCCTGTTGAAGACTTTGAAGAAAGAAGTAATAGTGAAGACTATAGTAACCTAGATATATATATACTCAACTAAGATTATTACTAGAAAAACAGTCTACTTAATATGAAAATGAAGAGACTAGTAAAAAGACTATCTAGAAATACTAGCAGAAGAATTATCTAAGAAAAAGATAAAGAAGATAAAGAGAAGCAGGTTGAGATACCTTCTAGATTCCTCTCATATTTGTTTCTAAAATAAATAAACTATAACCAGAGAATAAAAAATAAAGAAAGAAGAATAAGAGTCTATTGTTCTGAAGCCTAAGAAGAAGTTCACTCTAAAGACTATACCCAGAGATATCTATAATAAAGTCTGGTAAAAGATTTAAGAAGCCAAGATAGAGGTCTCTCTTCTGTAGTTCCTATTATTGAGATTCAAAATAAACTATTGAAAACTACCAGATTCAGTACTGGTCAAGTATTAATCCTATAATAAGAACTAGTATCAACTACTACTCAGGCTGTAGAAAGATATGTCAGTATATATTTATTGTAACAGTGATCCCAGAATGATGACATCAGTACAGGAGACAGTCTTTCCTTGCAAGCCACCAGATCGGAGTATAAGAAGATCATATGGCATATGAGATGAGCAATGATGACCAACTGTGAGTCATTGTAACTACAGTACAAGCATCCTGAGGAATATAAAAGAAGGATCAAGGAACCATAGTAGTAGCAACCAATAAGACCCACCAATCCAAAAATAGCTCAAAGACTTACCACAAATGAAATGCCTGCTACTCACCAAACCTCAAGATCAAGAAACCACCAAGGTATCTCAGTTGAAGAGAGGATGTTCCAAGACATCAGAAGAGCCATAAGGACTCACTCAAGAAGGACTCCTAGTATTGACCTGGGTACTGGTGACCCTTATCACTATATCCTCTACTGCCATAAAATGGTAACAAGGATCACCATTGCTACTGAATGTCTCCAAATATGGCAGGAGTATGAAATAGGAAACCTCCTCTGCCAGGAGTTCCCATAGGCCAGTACTCAAGAGCTACAAGATGCCATTTCCATGGATATATATGAAACAAGGATAGCTAAGAAGATTCATCAGATCTTCAGGCATGCACTATAGTCAATCTCCAACTTAGAGTATGTTAGAGTCTCAGATTTCAGAGACCTATCATCCTGCCATATCAATGTACTAGAAGCCAGAGTGGCTACAGAAGTCCAGTCCACTATTACCCTCAATAGTGATGAAGTAGAAGACTTCTGGCATCCTATCCTCCAGGACAACCCAGACCAATTCCTGCAAGGATTGATCTCAATATTCTAAGGCCCAAGCATCCAGGTTAGACCTCTCCAAGACCCCACATTTGTCCTCTATTTTGTAGAAGAGAACCTCATAGACTAGAGAGCTCCAGATCTTCTTGTCCCTACTGCTGCTGCTGAACATGATGACATCATCGGTGATGATGTCATTCCACATAACATCAAAGTATGCAAAATATGTAACATATGTGAGACATGTGACCTATGTGATGACAATGATGAGACAGACAAGACATTTGCAGACCTCATCTCCTTCAAAGACATTCTGACCTCTGATGATGAAGCTCTTATAGTCTTAAACATTCTGCTCTAAGTCTCTTGGTTATACTGAATAATGCTAACACCAGTATTCTGATGTGATACCAAATTATACTAGAATCCTGAACCTATACAACCATCAGTACTGACCCTGGAACTTAGCAGTTTTTCCTGTCCTGATATTTTATTTTAGTTATTAGAATTTATATTTAGCTTTATATCTTAGCAACTATTGAATTATATTTTATATAAATACCCCTCTTATTTCCTCTGAAATAAAGTCAGTTTCAGTTCACTTATACACAATCCCTTGCAAGCAATCTAAGAGATAACAAGATAGTTTAAAGATAAGAAGTTTGAGGACTATAAGATCTTGGGAAGGCACTCCAATAAGAACTTGCTTATAACAAACTTGAGTTAGTCTAAGAGATACACCTTGAAGAGAATCTGACATATTTGAAGGACTCAGCGACCACTACATGACAACTTAGTGCCTATTGACTGGTGATTCAAGATGAATCCCTCACTTTCAAGCTAAAAAACAAACAACCCCCACAATAACTACTCTGACTACAAGAGTCATCCCTGCAAGAATTCAAGACAAGATGGAAATATGTCCCTCTACATTCTATAGATATATTATTGAAGAGTCAATCCTGACCTTCATTGAAAACTTTGAACAATTCACTACTATATGAGCCCTTGGTATAGATACACAATTGGCCCTTCTACCAGTCAGCCTCAGAGAACCTACCAGAGATAAGTTCAATATAGCCACTATTGCTGATAATAGTGCAGCCAAACTTACCAACATGAAGGCCTTTCTTAGAACAACATACTATACTGAAGAAATCAAGCAAGCTCTCAAGGATCAACTCAATACTATCTGCCAGGGACTTAGTGAAGATCCCAACTCATTCTATACTCAAATCTGCCACCAGATTGTCTTGGTTAGCTATGATGATGCCCTCAAGAAACAAATAGCAGATTCAATCTTCCTCAAAGAAGTTCACTCTGAAATTGCCCTAGCAATCCAGTCTACCTCAGCTGCACTGACCCTTGATCAGAAAGTGGTCTTTGCATAGAGATATTGGACTACCAGACACCCTGCTAAATACTCAATAGAGAAAATAACTGGCATCAAGATAGAGCCATCAAAGCCAACCAGTATTATACCCGCTATAGTTGTAAACAGACAACCAACCCCACCTGCCCCCAAGGTAGCCAAAGCTGACCCAGTGGAAGAACTTGCCAAGCAGTTTGCTGAGATGACTGCACACCTTGGTGATGTTGTTAGAGAAGTCCAAAGTACCAACAGGAGACCAGTGCAGAAATTTGCAGCTGCTACAGAAGAATGCAATATCATATGCTTCAGATATAGAGAAGAAGACCACTATGCAAAGAATTGCATAACTGAAATAAGATGCAAGGCCCAACCAAGCAATACTAGCAGAACCAGAGAATAAATCAATATAGTAGTCATCAAGGAGATTGGTGACACTGATAATGAAGAATACTATGAGGAGCTCGAATTCTACTCTGTTACTAAAGGTATCAGAACCCAGTCCAAGCCCTATGACAGGAAGAGCAACAGCAAGTCAGTTGGAAGACCAAAGAAGACCCCAGCTGTAACTATTCAAAGTAAGACCCAACCCAAGGAAATTGATCAAGATATGGAGTTAGATGAAGCTGCTGTCAAATCATTGAAGGCACTACTCCAGTCTCAAGAGAAAGCAAAAGCAAGAAGGAACAGAAGCTACACAAGACTAAGATCCATCAGTATGATATCTACAAGGACCTCAAGGAACAGAAGATCAATGCTACTTTTGGACAACTAGCTGAAGTCTCTGCCTTCAGACAGCAGTTGAGAGTAGGACTTGCAACTACTGCCAAAAATCAAGAGTATAAGATTGTAGAAGCTCATAATATACAAGAAGAATCCAAAAACTCAGATAAAGAATCTGAAGACCAGCACAAGACATCAGCCTATACCCCATGTCAGATTGAAGACTGTATCTTTGATGCTATCATTGATATCAGTGCTAGAGGATGTCTTATAAGTAAGAAGGCAATTGACTACCTAGGTTGAGACATTGAAGAGTCCACCAAAATGGTCTATATTATAGCAGATGGTACACAAGCTACCCCCCTTGGCAAAATCCGAGAAGTCCCCATCAAGATAGGAGGAGCTACCATCTCAGTAGATGTGATTGTTATAAGTACCACTAACTATGATATCCTCATTGGTAACCAATGGCTTCACAAGGTCAAGGCCATCATTGACCTCAATACCCAGAAGATGCAGATCAACTACAGAGGAAGAAAGGTATGAGTCTCTATCAATATCTACAAAGGAGTTCTACCAGACATAGAGGAAGGAGATGAAGAGAACACAGAGGTCTTCATGCACTTGGTGAACAAGAACAAGAACAAGAACAAGACACCCAAGCTCACAGATGAGCAGTGGTACAACAAGATCATTGATGGCTATGCCCCTCAAGAAAGATGCCCCTATGATACTAGGATGTACTGCTCTGAACACCTGAATGACTGCTGGTCCTATATCAGTGAAGTCAGGAAAATCCACCAACAGAAATACAAGCAAGAAGCCGCTGAAGCAAAAAGGAAAGCTAAAGAAGTTGACCAGCCTCCAGAGCTTCAGGCTGACAGTAATAATAAGGAGGAACAAGAATCAGACATCACCCTCAAGGTCAAGAAGTTTCACCCTGAAGCCAAGATCCCAGAATACAAGACTGAAGGAATCATAGGAATGGACCTTGCCAGCATTCAAGATACTACTCTTGAACCACAGACCACCACTCTACTTGGCACTGGAATTGAAGTCAAGCTGCTAGAAAACCATGCTGAAATTATCAAGACCAGGAGCAGTCTGGCCAAAAGCAAAATCTCAGTTGAAGGAGGAGTAATTGACCCTAATTATACTGGTGAGATCTTCCTCATAGTCAGAAATCACAACCCCACCACCCCATTCAAAGTCAAGAAGCATGATAGAATTGGCCAGATGCTGATCTACAAAATCAAGAAACCCAAGATCACTGAAGCCATTGAACTCATCAAGACTAAGAGAGGAGAACAAGGCTTTGGATCTACTGGAAGAGGAGCCTATACCACCACCAAGATTACCAAACTTGAGTACAAGAAAGACAAGGACTAAAACAAGTACACATATACTATTGGAGAAAACTTTCCCCTGGAGGAACAACTTCTCAAGATCCTGCACCAGAATGAAGGAGTACTTGCTACAAACTTTAGGAATATCTACAATCAAGAATTCAAGTACTACCATGAAGTTGACACTAGTTATACCAAGCCCATCTATCAGAAAGCCAGACCCATACCATCTGCCTATAGAGAATGGCTGTGAGCAGAACTCAAGGAAATAGAAGAAGCTGAAATCATCAAGCAAGCTATCAGCCCCTGGACTTCACCCATTGTCCTTGTTCTGAAGAAAGAAAGCAAGCCTGAAGAGTTTGCACCAAGACTCTATATTGACTACAGGAAGCTCAATATCATTACCAAGAAGGATAGACAGCTCTTGCCAAATATTCAAGAAATCCTTACCACTCTTGGAAGTGAAGCCAAATACTACACTACCCTGGATCTGTTCTCAGGCTTCCATCAGATTGGTCTCACTCAAGATGCCAGTAAGAAATCAGCCTTTATTACACCTGATGCCACCTATATCTATCTGCGAATGCCATTTAGAATGTGCAATGCTTCAGCAAGTTTTCAGTGAATGATGAACAGAGTCTTCAGCAATGAGATTGGAAAATGGCTCTTTGTCTATGTTGATGATGTGATCATCTTCAGCAATACTGTATGGGAATATGTCAATCACATACAGCTAGCCCTCAAGAAGCTCAAGGAGCATGGCCTCTACATCAAGCCTAAGAAATACAAGTTTGCAGCTCAAGAAATCACCTATCTAGGATATCTCATCAACCAGACCAGAATCCACACAGACCTCATGAAGATTGAGGCTATTGCAGCCTACCTAAGACCCAGAACAACCATAGAAGTCCATGTCTTCCTTGGACTGGCCAGCTGCTATAGAAGATTCATCAAAGAATACTCCAAGGAAACCAAATTTGGATGGACCAAGGAGTACCAAGAAACCTTCAATGAACTCAAGACCAGGTTGACCCAAGCACCTATCCTCAGAAGACCAGATTGGAACCTAGAATTCATCCTGCAGACAGATGCAAGTACTATAGGACTTGGAGCAGTCCTAGCTTAGAAGAAAGATAGATATGAATATGTCATCTCCTATGCAAGCTAAGGTACCTGTGGAGTGGAACAGAACTATGAGTCATGCAAGCTCGAATACTTAGCAGTAGTTTGGGCAGTAGACAAGTTTCACTACTACCTAGCTGGGAAACATTTCACCATTCAAACAGACTATTCCGCTCTTGCCTGGCTATTCCATACTCTGAACTCCAAAGAAATATATACCAGATAGATCTATAGGCTGCAAGAGTATAACTGTACTATCAAGCATCACTCAGGAAGAACCAACATCAATGTTGATGTACTCTCAAGGATACCCCAAAACACCTCCATCAAGACTACTCAACATAAATAAGGAGCTATACTATGGATTAATCAGCTATCTTGGGCAGCAGAAGATGCCCAATCACTATTATCAACTGGACTTGAAAACAGTTTGAACTAGACAACACTACACTCAGAAAAGGAGGAAAGCTAGTAATACCTGAATATAAGAAGTATCAAGTAATGAAGAAAGTACACAAGCAAGGATACCTAGGAGGAACTAACACATATAACAAGATAAGAAGAACTATGTGGTGGCCCAAGATGGAAGAAGCCCTGTACCAATTTGTCAAAGAGTGTGACAAGTACCAAAAACAGAAACAAGATCAGTAAGACCAGGTATCTAGATCATCAAGAATTGAGCCTATTCTCTTCCACCATATTACAATGGATATCATTGAGCCGCTACCAGTAACACTATCAGGAAACCACTATATTATAGTTATTGTAGACCTCTTTACTAAATAGATAGAAGCAGGAGCATTACAAGAAGCCAATGTCCTCTCTATAGCTGACTTCCTGCACCAAGAAATCATCTGCTACTACAAGACACCAAAGCAAATCACAACAGACCATGGTACAGAATTTGTCAATGGATTCCATGAGATAATATATCAGAAATACAAGATTCAGCACATCAAGACTACTGCGTACCACCCTTAAGGAAATAGACAGATAGAGAGAACCAATAAGACCCTCAAGAACATCCTGGCAAAGATCTCAGAGACATATGAGAGTTGGGATAATTATCTCCCAACTGCCTCTCTGTCCTACAAGACATATGATCACAGAGCACACACTTTACCTCAAGAGAACTATTCTTCAGAGAAGAAGATTCTGATAGAACCTCAGTCACAAATCTAGACCTAACTTGGAGATGAGTTGATGCAGAAATCTAGAGGCTATACCAAATCAGGAAGAAGGCTGAAGATTATATTATCAAGTCACAAGTGCTGATAAGAAAGAATGTGGAAAAGAATCATAAGACCCTAGAACCCATCTAAATTGGAGAAAAGATCCTACTGTATCGAAATATAGTAGAAGCCTTATAGTCACAAAAACTGAAGCCCAAATGGGAAGAACTCTTCTATGTGCAAGATATCAAAAGAACTATCTTCTGGCTTAGAAAAATCTCAGGAACCATACTGCCTACTACAGTACATAGGAACAGACTTAAGAAGTACTACAAACCTATACAAGAGAAGCAAAATATAATGACCACCCATGAGGTTCTAGTCTGCAAATCATAACAGCATGTTCTGTAACCAGCAGGCTATCTGTCTGGACCATTCTTTAAGAGATATGGCACCAGCAACTACTTATCCATGAGACTTTCAAAGCTAGAGGAGTTTGAACCATCAACTGATTGGTCAAGATCAGAATCAGGCCCTTGCTCTATATGAAGGGAGCAACCCTTCACCATCACACCAAAATACAAAGAGAAGACACTAGTCCATAAATACCACTTTTCGACCCCTTGTCAGAGGTTATGGGATTAGCAAATTTTTCAAGACTGGACCAATGAATAAGGATACTCAAGAAGATCCTTATTCAGGAGGAAGATGTAATGGTGGCCCCAGAATGATGACATCAGCACAGGAGACAGTCTTTTCTTGCAAGCTACTAGATCAGAGCATAAGAAGATCATAGGCATATGAGATGAGCAATGATGACCAACTGTGAGTCATTGTAACTACAGTACAAGTATCCTGAGAAATATAAAAGAAGGATCAAGGAACCACAGTAGCAGTAACCAACAAGACCCACTAATCCCAAAATAGCTCAAAGACTTACCACAAATGAAATGCCTACTGCTCACCAAACCTCAAGATCAAGGAACCACCAGGGTATCTCAGTTGAAGAGAGGATGTTCTAAGACATCAGAAGAGCCATGAGAACCCACTCAAGAAGGACTCCTAGTATCGACCTGGGTACTGGTGACTAGTGCTCCGAATGAGTCAATTCGAATCAAATCCGGATTCGATTCGTCACATGACGGTTTGATCTGAATCTCAAATCCGAAACCATCCGAATCAACTCAGATTAATCCGAATCACCCCATCTGAATCGCCCCATCCGAATCACCCATCCGAACTACCCCAATCTGAATCACTCAATCCGAATCACTCAATCCGAATCACTCAATTCAAATCACTCAATCCGAATCACTCAATCCGAATCCTCCAATTCGAATCCTCCAATTCAAATCCTCCAATTTGAATCCTCCAATCCGAATCTGAATCCGAATCCTTCAACCAAATCCTCCAATCCAAATCCTCCACATGACTCATGTCAGACGCGTCCACAACACAATACACACACAATACACACACATGCACATGCAAACACGCAAACACACATGTCAATAGATCAGTCTTCAACAGTTTACAGTACCAATGATGCTTCAAGTCAAACATCCCTGATAGCTCCACACCTTCCACACAATCCTCACTCCGAAATCTGGCAACATTGTGCTAAGATAGGAGATGATGTTGTTTGTAATTATTGCAGGTAAAAAATTAAGATGCACCTATCGACCCGTTTGACACATACACATGATATTGTTTCATCCACCCCCACAAACTGCACCAGCCAGAAGTTCAAAATGCTTGGTGGTATGACCTCAAATATGAATCGACACATAAAAGACAAGCACTCTGACAAAATCAAAAAGAACATGGAGACAAATAAAATCGACATCCAAGCTGTGGTGGGTACGTTTATCCGATTGCCCAACCATTTCTGTACCAACAATGCCATTTAATCAAAAATATTTAGCCATACTCTTCAGCAGAATTTCGAAATCAGCTCATTCACTGGATTGTGTGTACAGACCAGCCATTCACAACCATCGAGAGTGATCAATTGCATAGCATCTTTGGCCTCCTCAAGCATGATTTATATTTGCCAAGTGCCGATACTATTCGCAAAGATGTCCTGGAGGCCTATAGGAAGGAGCACGACAATCTCCACAAAACACTTCAGGTAAAATAAAGGCAGCACCATGACCTTTGCAAGCTGAATTATATAAAAGAGCTCACCAATTAACCTTACATTCAATAAGCAGAATTTGGCAGGCAAAATTTCGTTTATGATCGACACATAGATATCCCCCAATGCAATTTCGTTTCTGGGCATTACTGGTCATTGGATTGACCTCGATTGGCAGCTTAAATCTCTCACCCTTGACTTCATCAAACTTGCTGGCCCTCATTCTGGAGACAACATCACAGATGCTTTTATTAGTTGTATCCGAGAGCTTGGGATCACAACAAAGGTAAAAAAAGGGGGGACTTGCCGTCAGGTCGGCGTTTTGAGGGAGGTCCTTAAACAAAACAGATTTTGTTGGTTATTTATTTTTGCATAATTCGCCAACCGAATATTTCAAGTACAGATTTTGGCCATTACGACGGATAATGCCACAAACAACTTAACATTTTTCGGAGTTTTAGCAGCCAGCCTCAAACAGGAAAACGTGGCCTTCGGTGCAGAAAGCTGCCGTGTGTGATGCCAGGCCCACGTACTGAACCTCGCTGTTCAGGACTATCTTACGCATATAGACAAAACATCCGAGAGAGGAGGGGCCCTGAGTATAATTTCCAAGCTGCGCAAACTGGTTGTGTCGGTCTGATCGTCCCCACAACGACAAGACAAATTTGCTGCGCAGTGTAGGGCAATCAGTTTAGCCCCGAAAGAGCTTATATTGGACGTCTGTACATGTTGGAACTCAATATTTGCAATGATCCAGCGCGCGCTGGAGTTTGCTGTGGTATGCATCCTTTTTCTTCGGTCGGCTGAAGCAACTGTTTCGGATGATGGAAGATTTATTTAAAAGAA
>RBNI01007290.1:0-10470 GCA_003990745.1 Jimgerdemannia flammicorona | reverse complement strand
TCCCCCCACTCTGTTCACATATCTCTTCCACCAGGTAGCGGCGACGCCCACCTTGTGGCCCCCATCCCACCCACCACCCCATTAGCAGATCCACTACTAACTCCTCCCATCTCAATAGTTTCTCCTGTATCCCTATCCGTCGCCCCTCCTCAAAAACATAGAGCCAATGTCCAGCCAATCCCACCCATACTGCTACAACCCACCCTACAGTAAGCCACCTATTGCTGACACCCCCCACAATTCTTGATGCCAAATCATCCCAGTGATCCCTCTCGCCATCTGGCCTCCTTTTAACCCCAAGCTGATCCCCTATAGCTATCCAAAAATCCCCCAACACCTCACACTCCCCCAGCCAATGTTCCGACGTTTGTACGAATCCCCCAACCTGCCCAACATTATAACACTCCTCACAGTCCAACTGACCACCATCCACCAGATACCCTGCACAGAAGTTCAACATAACATTCCTCCGCAACATTCGCCACCATACTACCCAGTACTTCGGAGGAAGCCACCGCCTCACCTTAGTACTCCAAGACCAGATCTCTGCCCAGTCCCACTCCTCTCCAATCCTCACCGTCTGCCAACTACTCAGCCAAAGATCCTGGCCAATTCACTGCTGACATTCTATGCCATCTCCAATGTCAAACTCAGTGAGTGGAACTCCTCCTAGAAGCAAACAGTCCCATTTCCACATAGCTGGACCCCATACCACCTCCCCCTCATTACCACGCCAGCGCAGGCCTATCCTGTGAGCTCCATCGACCACTGTTGTGGAATGTGGAAGTTTGGAGAGAGAAGCAAACTGTTGTTGTGGAATGTGGAAGTTTGGAGAGAGAAGCAAACTGTTTATTGCTAATTCTTACGCACTTTTACACATCGCAATTAGTGACATTTATATGATGACGTAGTCAAGAAAGGCTGTGCCACCATATATCGAGTTGTAACCTATATATTTCAATACTCTCACTCAACGAGATATGCAAATACCCAAACTGCAATACTAAGCTATAACTACTGCAAATCTCGCTGTAGTGTTCAGACCGCTATCTAGAAACCGAAAAACATTCGAATTGCCTGCTTAAAGCTTGAAAAATAGGTTGAAAAGTAGAGATGTGAACATTCGTAGATAAGCAATGTTAGTAGAAATCTGCAATGTAGCGATCAATATTAAAGAAGCTTGCTGTCATTCTATTATCCTATCTCATCCCGAATTGTCCTTAATTACCAGCGTAGAGTGCTGTAATACCCATTCCTTGCATGCATAAGTCAAACTTTGCCTTTGGAAGGGCTTTAGTCAATGAATCCGCCATCATATATTCTGTTGGGGTATATTCAAGGTGTATAGTGCTGTTTTCCACACATTCACATATGAAATGATACTGTATGTCAATGTGTTTCGTTCTGGCGTGATATATAGGGTTCTTTGCCAAAGCAATCATTGATTGGTTATCTTGCTGGAGTAGCATAGAGTGCCGTTGCTCATATCCCAGCTCCTTTAACAGTTCTCGAAGCCAGATAGCCTCCTTTGTTGTCGTTGACAATGCTTGATATTCTGCTTGCATAGAGGATGTTGCCACTGAAGGTTGCTTATGCGTTTGCCACAAAATAGCTCTGTTGTTTACTTTAAAGATGTATCCAGTCGTAGACCTTCTGTCATCTAAGTCGCCGGCCCAATTGGCATCACAAGAACCAAATAGGTGTATAGTACTCCCACTTTGCCCATTATCACCGCCCAAACTAAGCATATAGTCCGCGGTTTCTTTGATGTACCTGAAAATTCACTTGATTGCCATCCAATGGCTATTGTCATAGCATGAAGAATACTGCGCCACTTTGTTTACCGCAAAAGAGATATCAGGTCTTGTCCCTTGCATAAGATACATGAGGAATCCCACAGCTTGTCGATAGGGGATGTCGTTTCCCTCAGGTGTAGTGTCAGACTTCTTTAGTTTCATGAATGTTTCCATAGGTGTCCCAACTGGTTTGCATTCACTCATCCCGAATCACTCGAGAATATTTCGAATGTATGTGGCTTACATTAGGTGTATAGTGCGCTCGTGCCTGTTACGTGTAATTGATATTCCAAGGAGATAGGACACTTCACCTAAGTCCATCATTTTGAATTCCTGGCGTAGTGTAGCCTTTACGTCATTGATTTCACTTGCCATTCCGACTAAAATAATATCGTCAACCCAAATTCCCAGGTATACCATTCCTGAGGATGTATGTCGGGTGTATATGCATGGATCGGCTTCACAACACTTGAATCCATTGTCTAGGAGATATCCATCGATCTTTCAATTCCACAACCTTGCCGCTTGCTTGATTCCATAGAGCCCTTTGCGTAATTTACATACAAGCTTGTTTCCATCATTGTCGTATAGTTCGTATCCTTGTAGTTGTTGTATGTATAACTCCGTGTCTACGTCACTGTTCAAGAACGCTGTCTTTATGTCCATTTGGTGTATTTGTAGTCGTACTCGGCTCCGATCATAAGAAGTATTCTAAGTGAAGTCAACTTAAATACTGGGGAAAATGTCTCGTCGTAGTCTACGCTGTAGCCTTGCGAGTATCCCTTTGCTACAAATCGAGCCTTATACCATTCTACATTGCCATTAGCCTTACGCTTGATCTTGTAGATCCACTTCGATCCTATAGCTTATCGCTCTGCTGGAAGGCTTACTAGATCCCAAGTGTTGTTTTCGATGAGCGAACTATACTCCTCGTCCATAGCCTTTCCCCACTCCTTCTTATCATTTGAGTGAATGGCTTCGTCATAGTATGCTGGCTCACCAGTCATTGCTATGTAAGCACATTCGCAGGCGTAGTTCACGTGATGTTGTTTGCGACGAGATGACTTGGGTAGATTCCAGTAATTTCCCAGATCCACTTGGATTTCGTTATCCATCCCAGATTTGTGCTTCTTCTTACCCTTCGGAAAGGTATCCTCTTCGTCATCCTCATCCGTAATTTCTGTTATCCTTGGTTCTTGCAACTTCATTTCCATTTGAATGGGTTGCGTTTTTACTGGTGTAGGTCCCAAGGATGTCTTTGGCGTAGTCTTCGGTGACGTTCCAGGTGTAGATGTTATTCCGCTAGCTTTTGCAGTTGGTGTAGATGACGCTGGCTGTACCGTCAAATTCACTGTCGGATTTGAGATAGGAATTTCCATGTAGATTTCCTGCTTAGTCTCTTTGAACTGTACATCGCCTGAAATGATCATACATCGTTTCTGCGGGTTCCAAAGTCTGTATCCCGCTCCATCGTATCCAAGGAATATATGCTTATCTGCCTTAGGTTCGAACTTGCCTCAGTTGCTACCTTTGTCTAGAATGTATGCCTCACTTCCGAATATACGTAAGTGTGAAATGTCAGGCTTGGATCCACTCCATAATTCCTCAGGGGTAAGATTGCTGTCGTTCCTGGATTGCTTGCCGGGATCCTTGCTTAGAGCTCGAGAGAAACAACGATTTCGAATATATGTTGCCATATTCCCCGCTTCCACCCAAAAGGACTTTGGTAAGCTGGCCGTATTCATCATTGTTCTAGCCATTTCCACTACCGTTCGATTGAATCGTTCTGCCACGCCGTTTTGCTGAGGTGTATAAGGGGCTGTCGTAGAGTGCTGTATACCGTTCTTCTTCAAGAAGTGTCTGAAACCTTTGTTGACATATTCTTTGCCATTATCTGAGTGTAGGGTTTATATTCTACATCCCATCTCATTCTCCACAGCTGCCTTGAATTCCTGGAATTTGTCGAATGCCTCATTTTTCCTCGCAATAAAATATATGTAGACTTTGCATATATAATCATCAATGAATGTAATAAAATACTTCTTCCTGGAGTGTGATACCATTCGCATAGGGCCACAAATATCCATATGAATCAAATCGAGAATGCTGGCCGCTCGCTTCATTCATTCCTGAAAAGGTTGCCAGGAAGCCTTGTTTGCTGCGCATCCATCGCAAAAGAAATCCAGTGGTATATAGTCCAGTAAACCGTACACAGACTTGCTCCTTATCATCCATTCCAGGTTCATTTTACCGATATGTCCTAAGCGTTCATGCATTATATGCCAGAAATCCTCTCCTGTCGTAGTTGCAGAATATGTAGATGTAGCACTACTCGGCATGCTGTTGATTGCATATAGATTCCCCTTTCTCGATGCATACATTAACTCCTTATTGTTCTTCAGATTGATTACTGTTACACCGTTCGGGCATATATTTACTCCTCTGTCCCCACGAGCCATCATCCGGCCTATCAAGAAGAGGTTCTTGCCTATATCTGGAACGTATAGTACGTCCACAAAGGTACCTAAAGGTTCATCAACGTTTCCATGTAGATGTATGCCTACGTTGCCTTTTCCTTGAGCATAAATGACGTTATTGTCGCCTAGCTTGATAGGTATGGGATGCTCAAACTTCTTGTACATAGAGAACCACTCCCGGTGAGCCGTCATATGCTGTGTTGCACCCGAATCCATGAGCCAGACCTCTTCGCTGCATGTATAAGCACTGTTCGGCGTATAGCTTACATTTGTGCCGGCGCCGACATTGACGTCACCATTTTTTGCTGTCTGAAAAGTGTTTTGTTGACCAGGATTTGTAGATGTCGAACTGGTGGAATTGCATCTGCAACTGGCATTGGTGAAACTGTCGGTTGGTTCCGAATTTCCTCCTATTTCAATAGTTTCTGCATATGGATAGGTCGCTGCTTCTGCAAAGAATAGACCTCCACCACTGCTGTTCTCGTTGTTGGCATCCACCGTGTTTGCCTGCCGTTGTCCTTGCTGTTGGTCACCTTTTTCCTTCTTCTTGCAGTTGCAATCCTGCTTATGATGTCCATGCTTATTACAGTAAAAGCATTTACCGTTAAATTTCTCGCATTGCTGGCCTTGACCTTTGTTCGGCTTGCCTTTGCCTCATCCATGTGCTCTACCGTAGAATGCTTTCTCGTTGTATTCCTTGTTGGCATTGTTGCTGCCTAGCCTCGTTTCCTCGTTTAAAAGACTTATGACAATATGCTTATAATCTGATAATCTGCCGGATTCCCTCATAGCAGCGACAACCATGTTGTACACTTTGGGAAGGCCTTGTATAAGAGCCAGGACCTTGTCTTCATCCTTGATAGTGTCTGCCAGCATAGATGTAAGGGAATTCACTTGATTCGCCAGCTTGTCGACTCGATTGGCGTAGTCCCGGATGCTCTCCTTGGACTTAATTCGAAGATTGAATAGTTGCGCCTTTAAGTGGAATCTGTTTGACGCGGATGCCTATTGATGGTGATTGTGTAAAATCTCCCAGGCTTCATTTGCCATCGTAGCATTGATTACCAGCTTCATTTGCACGTTTGAAAGGGTGAACGTAATCTCCTTTAGCGCTTTGCGATCTTTCGCAGCATCGTATGTCATTACTTGTGCCTGTGGCTTCCAGTAGTCCTCCAAACCACATTCTTCAAGGAGATTCTTCATATGATATGCCCATATGGCGTAGTCCTTACTGTCAAAGATAGGAATCGTCCTCTTTACTGTTGACATTGGTGCCACTGCCGGAATGTTCGTCGTCATGGAAGCGAAACCTGTTCCAGCTGTGTTTGTGTTACTAGGACTTGGCGGCGCACTGCTAGCACTGCTTGAACTAGTAGCCATTGTATAGCGTAGTGTAGCATATGTGTAAGAGGGGTGTATAGCCGCTATCTGGGGCTCATAACCTATTGTGGAATGTGGAAGTTTGGAGAGAGAAGCAAACTGTTTATTGCTAATTCTTACGTGCTTTTACGCGTTGCAATTAGTGACGTTTACATGATGACGTAGTCAAGGAAGGCTGCGCCACTATATATCGAGTTGTAACCTACATATTTCAATAACCACTCCCCACCAGAAGCCCTTATATCATAGCCAGCAACTCCCATTCAGACTCACCAAAGAGAGCAGATTCCCTGAAGACTCCCGGGGGGAGACTCTCATCTCCTACACCTTCTCCATCAATGGTACCCAACCTCCACTCTGTAGCTCCACAGCCCTTCTCAACCACCAAGCTCGCAGGCAGTGTAGATGCTTAGGGAGATCAACAAGGCCCAGGCCTCCCTGAAGCACTGGCTCCACAAGGGTATCTCAATTAATCTGGGCCCTTCTGCCTGCCCAAATCCAATCCCTAGCTAGTTTCATCAACCTCTTCACCACCCAAGCAGGAAAGTCTAAGTGATATACCACATACCACAGCTTGGGGAACCAGTATACATTCAGAATCGCCACCTGCCCCGCCAGGGAGATGTGGTGACCCCCCCAACTTTTTAGAGCCTCCCCCCAAATGTCCACCCTCCTCTCCCACCATGTCTGTGGCAGGACTGATCTATATACAGAGAGGAAGATACCAAGATACCGCACCACCTCTCCTATGGGGACAATTGTTCCAATGACATCCCCTCCCACTAGCCCATTCCCCAGCACCATTATTTCACACTTATGCCAGTTGAGCTTTGCTCCCGAGTGCACTTCATACCACTCCACTGTTTCTCGAAGGGCCTCCACATCTGCTACTGATCCAAGTCCAACCACCATATCATCTGCAAAGGCCCCCACCTTCCACTCCACACTATATACCGAGAGCCTAGCCACCCTCCTATGGATCCTATCCATCAGAGGTTCCAAGGAGAGGGCATATAGGATAGGGGACAGTGGATTCCCTTGAGGAACCTCTCTCTCCAAGGGGAATGCCAAACCTCTGTGACCATTACACATCAGCGCTGCTCTACTCTTTTTCAACAAACTCAACATAGAGGCCCTAAACTGTTGGGAAACACCAATTCTGTCCAGCACCTTGCCCAGCCAGACCCACCAAACATGGTCATATGCCTTCTCCTGGTCTAAGAAAACCAGTCTGCCATCCAGTCCACAGGCCCGGGCTCCTTCAATAATGCCATGCACCCAGGCAGTTCCATCTCTGATGAGTCTATCTCCTACAAAGCCCCACTGTTCCTCACCCAGCACCTGCTGAGCAACCTTCTGTAGCCTCACAACAATCACCTTAGTCACCAACTTCCGATCCATATCCAGAAGCATGATCAGCCTCCAGTTCTTCCAATCTTCATGTCTGCTCTTATCTTTGTACAGCAGGGCCACCAGCCCTAAGTCCTGTTCGCCAACCCAGACTCCATTTAGAAGAACATAGTCATAGAGTGCAGCCATCTCCCCCAGCATTCCAGGAACCATCACCATCTTTTTCCAGAAGTTCCACAGTAACCCATCCTCCCCTGGCACTATACTCAGCTTAGTCACCACCAGAACTCCTTGAATCTCCTCCTCCTGGACTGGCAAGACTAAGTCCCCTAGACTCTTAACCACCGGCGGTTCCCACTTCTCCAGTGTATCACCAATCTCCACAGCATCAGCACCCCCTTCCTCTTCACTCCACAGACCCCGCCAATTCGCCTTCAATACCCCCAGGATCTGCTACATACCATGTATCAATTCTCCCTTAGCATCACAGACCCCCTCCCACCGATACCTCATCCGCCTGGCTTTGAGGAGCCTAGACAAGTACCTAGTAGGCCTCTCTCCCTCCTCAAGCCCCTGCTACCTTAGTCTGGCTGCCATTCCTCGCATATGAGTCTCTTCCTCCTCTCTCAACACCTGTTGCAATTCCACAACTTCCAATTTTGCCCTTGCTAACCTCCAATCCTCCACCTCATCAGTCGTAAGCAAATCTGCCCACTCCAACTGCAATCCCCTCAGCCAATTGGAAGCATACCATAATCTTCTCCTCCTCTGTCTCCCTGCCTCTCTACCAGCCCCACCCCAATAGACCCTCGCAGCCTCCTTCAACCTCAACCAACAGACAGCCACTGAAAAACCCTCCTGCCTCCAGAGTAGAACCTTTGTCTGAATGTCCTCTACCCACGAATCCCACAACCCTTTCTCAGCCAGCAGGGAAGAGTTAAGGCACCAATGTCTGGGTCCATCTCCACTCCCCCCAAACTGCCCCTGCCCGAACAGTCCCCAGTGATCTGACCATGGGCACCACACTACCTCCAAAGTCTTCCATACATCAGCACCCCAACATTCTGCTGTCAGAATCTAGTCAATCCAAGTCCCTAGGCCATTCACCCAGTGTGTGTAGACCCTAGAGTTGCCCAACCATATTCAGCCCATATCCCCTAATGAGCTAAGGTTTTTCACCTCCTCCCATGCATCTAGACCACTACTCCTCTCACCGGTATTTCTCCCTCCATCAGTCCTATCCAGGCACTAATCCCAAACCATGTTAAAGTCACCACCAAGGACATCAACCCCTTCCTCCAATAGAATGCCCTTCTCCAGTAGTTCCTTAATCCACACAATCCTCTCTTCCCTAGCTGCCAGATAATAACAAGAGCCCACTCTCACTGATTCCCACCCTGGCCAGTGCCATTTACCCCAGACCAAGTGATCTCCCCAGCTCCTGATTCCCTCCAAATTGCCTCTACCCTGCTTTACCAGAATCCCCACCTTTCCAAACTAAGCAGTAGCTCTATCCCATTCCCTAGTCCATTCTACCTGATCCTCCTCATCCTCACACTGTACATTCTGCAATAAAAAGAGATCAGCCTCCAATCCCTTTAGCCATGTAAAAATGTTCTTATACCGCCCAATTCCCTGAAGACCATTTACATTGAGAGAGAAAATGTTAGTTGTACTGTTCATGAGGAATAATGTTAAAGATTGAGCCTCTCCTCTACAAATCTGCACCCAAGTCCTCCTGTGCTAAATCCAAGATACGCTCCGCAGCCAGTTCCTTCTTCGCAGCTTCCTGCACCTCCAATCCCTCCAGAAGTTCAACCATTGCTCCATCCTCTCTCTTCTCAAAGTCCTCCCGATACTCCCCACAGGCCTCCTGCCAGAACTTCAACCCATGGCGTTCTGCCCAGCAGTAGGCAGCCCTTTCACCAGCAATAACCATCAGTTCTGCCTTTCTCACCTCATCCACCTCATAACCCTCATCCTCCAATAAGATCACTATAATCTCCATCTTCAATGCCTCCACAACTCCATTACCTCACAGAATCCATACCCAGTGCTCCTCTGGCATAGCCCTCAGATCCACTTCCCCCAATACCTCAGCTGCAAGGTTATCCATCACGTTACTCATCCACAGCAGATTCCCAATCTTCTTCCCTCCAGGGGTCCCTGGCTGCCCTGCATCCAGCATCGTAGTATCAGCACCTACACTGGCATCCTCATTCCACTTCTCCTCTGGAACATCCACCAGCTCGTCCTCACCAACTGCTACCACCTGGCCTCCTTTCGCCACATCAGGGACCCCAAAGGTAACTCGCTGAGCTCCCTGCATCAGAACATCTTCGTCTGCCCCTTACCTCCTCACTGGGCCCCTCCTGACAAGTGGGGGGGGAATACCATCCGACGCCTCCTCCCAAACCTCAAAAGTACCATCAGTATAGAGATCTTTGCCCAGCACCTTCGCAGCCCATTCCTCCATCACTATCGCCTCCTTTCCTCCTTCACCAGCCCATATACTTGCTTTGACCCTGCCAGACTCTCCAGCCCCATCCTCCTTCCTCTTCTCCCCTCTAGTCATACTCGCCAAAAGCTCCCTCTGTCGCAAGCGCCCCTGGGCCCACTCTCACTGCTTCTTGTCAGTGTGTATATACTTCCCCTCCACAATCTCTAGGTGCATCGACTCCTCAAAGAGCTTCCAGGCCTTCACCCGCCTTTCCACCGCACCACTCATCTCCTCCAATGCCTCCAGCAAATCCTCCTCCTCCTCCTCACTCCCCTTCACCCTCGACACCTTACAAATAAAAGTGCCCCATACCAACACCGAGGGCCAGTCACCTGCCTTCCCTGTGGCCTCCCTCCCTGCTAGCCAAATCCTGACATCGACATCACCTGTCCTGATCTTTGTCCCCTCCCACATCTGAAAACCAATATCCACCACATCCCTATACTCCGCCATCACCTCCTCTACTCTCCTCCTTGTCTCCTCCCTCATCACCATGGGCACTCCTTTCACCATCAGCTGTACCACCCTGGGGTCCCACTGCAAACAGTGTACCATAGGGACCACCATCTCCCCAACTGCCACTCCAGCTCTCAGCACCTCTTCCAGGGGGCCCGCCTCCTCAAAGCCCACCTCCACACCCTCCAGACTCTTCAGGAATTTCACCAACGCTGCCCCCGCCACCTGCTTTGAAATAAGTCCCAGGACCATCCTCGCCATCACCGCCAAGCCCCGGAAGCACAATGTAGCCGCAAACTCTGAGATAGACTTCTTGAGTAATAGAGCCACTGCCAGTCTTATCACACCATCCGCCAGGTCCCCCTTCCGCATCAGGAACCCCTGCCCCCCCTGGCCATCAGCTGTCACATCTCTTTTTTTTTCCTGATCCACTATTATGCCGCCATCAGCAGTCCCGCCCCCAGCCACAACACCTCCAGACCCTACGCTCATACCCCCAGCCAGAGAACTT
>RBNI01007289.1:0-10470 GCA_003990745.1 Jimgerdemannia flammicorona | reverse complement strand
GTACCCCCAAGAGGTTGCTGCCTGGAAGCTGCCGCCGATACCTTCCCCCCTCTCAGCCAGCTCTCCAGTCCTGCTCCCTGCCAACCCCCCTTCACCTTCTCCACAAAGCTCACCCTGCCGGACCCCTGACCTCCAGCTCCGCCCCCTCCTCCACCGCGGCCCCCCGCCAGCAGGCCTCTCATACTTCCTCCCAAGCCGGGGCCTCTCCCCACTTGCTGCCAATCAAATGCTCCAGGGCCACCCTGCCCAGTACGTACCTCCGGATGCTCGTTGGTCGCCATATTACTAGTAGCTTTTCTCCAGAAACTGTGTCGAAAGTGTTGCCAAAGTGTTGTGTAACCTGAATGTTACCAGAGAAAGGTGCCTGGCCTACTAGATACTTGTCTAGGCTCCTGGTGTGATATTGATGAGATGGAGTCTTGGATGCTAAGAGGAAAATGGTGCATAGTACATAATAGATCCTGGAGGTATTGAAGGAGAGATGGAGGGGTCTGTAGAGTGAGGAGAAAGGGAGTGTGGATGAAGAGATAATTGGAGACACACTGGAGGAGTGGGAACTGCTGCAAGTAGAGAGACTTGGTGACTTGATTCTACCAGTTCAAGAGGAGGAGATCCAGAGAGTCCTTATGGCAACTAAGCTTAGTATAGCACCTGGAGAGGATGGGCTACCCTGGGATTTTTGGAAGAAGATGGCAAAGGTTCCTAGAGTGTTAGGGGAGATGGCAGCCCTCTGTGACCATGTGCTTATGAATGGTAAGTGGGTTGGTGAGCAGGACTTAGAGCTGGTGGCCTTATTGTACAAAGACAAAGAGAGGAGGGAGGACTGGAAGAACTAGAGACTGATCATTTCTGGATATAGACAGGAAGATAGTGACTAAGGTAATTGTTGCAAGGCTATAGAAGGTTGCCCAACAGGTGCTGGGTGAGGAGCAGCAGGACTTTATTGGAGGCAGACCTATCAGAGATGGGACTGCCTGGGTGTACAGGATTATTGAAGGGGTATGGGCTTGTGGACTGGATGGAAGACTGGTCTTTCTGGACCAAGAGAAGGCCTATGACCATGTTCAGTGGGTATGGCTGGGCAAGGTGCTAGATAGAATTGGTGTTCTCCCTTGATTTCAAGCTTCTATATTGAATCTGTTGGTGTGTAATAGTCACTGGAGTCTGGCATTTCTCTTGGGTAGAGGAGTTTCTCAGGGAGATCCACTGTCTCCTATTCTCTATACTCTTTCATTAGAACTGTTGATGGATAGAATTCACCAGAAGGTGGTAGGGCTCTCAGTGTATAGTATAGTGTGGAAGGTGGGGGCTTTTGCAGATGACATAGTAGTTGGACTTGGCTCAGTGGTGGATGTTGAGACACTTAAGGAGACAGTGGAATGGTATGAGACATACTCTGGGGCAAAACTCAACTGGCATAAGTGTGAGATAATGGTGTTGGGAAATGGGCTAGTGGGAGAGGACGTTATTGGAACAATTGTCTCTACAGGAGAGGTTGTGTAGTATCTGGATATCTTTCTTTCTGTATATAGATCTATCTTGCTACGAGTGTGATGGGAGAGAAGGGTGGCTATTTGGGGGGAGGCACTTAGAGGTTGAGGAGGTCACTACATCTCCCTGGCAGAGTGGGTATTGATTCTGAATGTCTACTAGTTCCCCAAGCTATGGTATGTGGTCTATCACTTAGACTTCCCAGCTTGGGTGGTGAAAAGGCTGATGAAATTGGCTAGTAATTGGATTTAGGCAGAGAGGAGGTCCCAGATCAGGTGGGATACTCTTGCAACACCAGTGGTTAGGAGAGGACTAGGCCTTGTAGATTTCCCTAAGAGACTGCACTGCCTGTGAGCTTGGTGGTTGAAAAGGGCTGTTGAACTGCAGGGAGGGGGTTGGGTACTACTGATGCAGAAGGTGTGGGAGATGAGATTCTCCCCTTGAGGGTCCTTGGGAGATTTGCTCTCTCTGGTGGGTCTGAATGGGAGCTGATGGCTATCATACAAGGGCTTCTGGTGGGGGGTGGTGGATGGTATACACCATATTGGCCTGTGCTAGCAAAGTAATAAGGGGGAGGTGTGGTGAGGTCTGGCTATGTAGCAATGGGACAGACTGCTTCTGGGGGGTATTCCACTTGCTGAGTTCGATATTGGTGATGGAGTGGAATATCAGCAGAGACTTGGCCAGGATCTTTGGCCAAGTGGTTGGTAGGGAGTGGGGATTGACAAGGAGTGGGACTGGGTAGGAGTCTGGTCATAGAGTGCTGAGGTGCAGCAGTGGCTTCCTCCCAAGTTCTGGGTGATATGGTAGCAGATGCTGTGGAGGAATATTATATTGAATTTCCATACTGGGCATCTGGTAGATGGTGGCTGATTAGATTGTGAGGAGTATTATAATGTAAGGCAAGTTAGGAGATTTTTATAGATGCCAGAACATTGGCTGGGAGAGTGTGAGGTTCTGGGAGACTTTTGGATAGCAGTAGGAGACTAGCTAGATATGGAGAGGAGGCCAGATGGAGAGAGAGAGCAGTGGGAGGACTTGAAATCTCAGTTAGTGGATAATGTAGGCAATGGTTGGCTTACTGTAGGGTGGGTTTTAGCAGTGTGGATAGGGCTGGCTAGACATTGGCTCTTTGTTTTTAAGGAGGAGTACCAGATGAGTATATAGGAGAAGTTGTTAAGGTAGGAGGAGTTGGTGGGAGATTTGCTGGCTGGGTGGTAAGTTGGTTGGAGTCTACTGGGTGGGCAACATTGCCATCTAGTAGAAGGGATCTGTGAACAGAGTAGTAGGCAGATAGTGATAGTGAATGACAAAGTGATCTTTCATCAAAAGAGGGTAGGAGAGGAGAGAGATCCCCCTAGGGGAATTGGGTAGGGGTGGACACAGTGTATTATATAGAAGATAGATGATGTGTTAATAAAGAAAGGAGTCCAAGTGACTAAAAAAAAAAAAAAAAAAAAAAAAAAAAAAAAAAAAAAAAAAGAGGATATCTTATTGGACTGGTGGATAGGTTAGGTCTGCAGAGAGATCATTGATACCACTTGATGAAAAAGATATATAGACAGAATAAGAGGAAGGTTATGATAATAGATAATAAGATAACATTCAATTATAAAGATATAAAGAGAGGTTTCTCAAGGAGAATTGAATAGTAGATTGAAGTTCTATAATTATATCTTAATAGATAAAATAAGTAATAAATGGTAAAGTCCAAATAACTATAAAAAAAAAATAAAGATAATTTATTTTAAATCCAATTTAATATCTAATATTATAAGATGCTTCTTTTTGTTTTCTATTGATTTACTTAACTTATTAATTTTGAGCTTTAATAAGTATATTTTTAGCCATTTTAGTAAGATCAGAAATCATCTTAATAAGATCTTATACTATAATGGTTCTAGTTTCTTTAAGAGGAAGTGGTTAAATCTGAAAGTTCTAGTTGGTCTAAAGTAGCTTGAAGAGATACTTAAAGGTTCAAGTGTTCTTGAAGGATTTCTAGGAGAAAATATTCTGAGCTTTATTCAGGCAAAAAACAAAGATATTTA
This sequence comes from Jimgerdemannia flammicorona, assembly GCA_003990745.1. Lineage (NCBI taxonomy): Eukaryota > Fungi > Mucoromycota > Endogonomycetes > Endogonales > Endogonaceae > Jimgerdemannia > Jimgerdemannia flammicorona. The sequence continues at coordinate 6,931 of RBNI01007289.1, read as the reverse complement.
TATTTGATCTGAAAGAAAGATCCAGAAGGATCTTGGAAAGAAAGAGAAATACCAAGAAATAGGTTCTCAGCAAAGCTGACTAATACTATTCTACAATGTTCCAAAAGGTTCTATGACTAGCTAAGACAAGGTACTTGATGCTAAGAAAAGACAAAAATATTCTAGTAGTGTCTAGGCACCAAGAGAAGGTTTCTAAGCAAGTAGAAAGTGATAGAACATAGTAGAATGTTCAAGAAAAGACAAGAAAAGACTAACTAAAAGATACAAAAATATACTAAGACTAAATATGATTGTGAAATTGTTACATATACTGTTAAAACTATTGATTTTTGTAATAATACTCAGAGTTCTTAAATATTACCTATAGTTTAAAAAGAAAGAAATCTTTTTTGTTGAGATTTGTTAACTATTATTATAGATAAACTCAGTTTAAGATACTTATCTTAACTATTTTATTTATAATAATAGAAAATACTAAATATCTACTTGAGAGTTCTGTTAGAGAGTGAAGTATCAGAGGGGACTCAGTTAGGATCTTTGGTCAGAAAGTTGGCAAGTAGTGAGGATTAGAGAGAAGTGAGATTAAGCAGAAGTCTGAGTATAGAGTGCTGAAGTGTAAAGATAGCTTCCTTCTAAGTTCTGAGTGGTATAGTGTCAGATACTATAGAGGAATGTTATGTTGAATTTCTGTGCTAGACATCTAGTAGATGGCAGACTACTGGAATGTGAGGAGTACTTTAATGTAGGACAAGTTAGGGGATTTGTATAGACTCCAGAACATTGACTGAGAGAGTGTGAGATTTTAGAAGACTTTTGGATAGCAGTAGAGGACTGGCTGAACATAAAGAGGAGGCCAGATGAGGAGAGAGATCACTGAGAAGACTTGAGAACTAGATTGGTGGGAGGTGTGGACAATGAATGACTCACTGTAGGTTAGATATTAGCTGTTGTAATGATGACTCCAGAATGATGACATCAGCACAGAAGACAGCCTTTTCTTACAAGCCACTAGATTGGAGTACAAGAAGATCATACAGCATATGAGATAAGTAATGATGACCAACTGTGAGTCATTGTGACCACAGTATGGATATCTTGAGGAATATAAAAGAAGGATCAAGGAACTGTAGTAGCAGCAATCAACAAGAACCACCAATCCCAAAATAGCTCAAAGACTTACCATAAATAAAATACCTGCTGCTCACTAAACCTCAAGGTCAAGGAACCACCAAGATATCTCAGTTGAAGAAAGGATGTTCCAAGACATTGAAGAGCCATGAGGACCCACTCAAGAAGGACTCCTAGTATCAACCTAGATACTGCTGACCCTTATTACTATATCCTCTACTGCCGTGAAATGGAAACAAGGATCACTATTGCTACTGAATGCCTCCAAATATAGCAGGAGTATGAAATAGGAAACCTCCTCTGCCAGGAGTTCCCATAGGCCAGCCCTCAAGAGCTATAAGATACCACTCCCATAGATATATGCAAGGCAAGGATAGCTAAGAAGATCTATCAGATCTTCAGGCATGCATCATGGTCGATCCCCAACTTAGAGTATGTTAGAGTCTCAGATTTCAGAGACCTATCATCCTGCCATATCAATGCACTAGAAACCAGAGTAGCTACAGAAGTCCAGTTTACTATCACCCTCAATAGTGATGAAGTAGAAGACTTCTGGCATCCCATCCTTCAGAACAACCTAGACCAATTTCTATAAGGATTGATCTCAGTATTCTAAGGCCCAAGCATCCAGATTAGACCTCCCCAAGACCCCACATTTGTCCCCTATTTTGTGGAAGAGAACCTCATAGATTGGAGAGCTCCTATTGCTGAATGTGATGATGTCATTGGCGATGATGTCATCCTGTGTGACATATATGAAGTATGCGAAATACACAATGATGACAACCAGACAGCTGAGATATTTGCAGATCTCATCTCCTTCAAAGACATCCTGACCTCTGATGAGGATGAAGCCCCTATGGTCTTGAATATTCTGCTCTAAGTTCCTTAGTTACACTGAGTTATACCAGCATCAGCATTCTGATGTAACACTGAGTTATGCCAGCACTGGTATTCTGATGTAATCCTGAATTACATATACCAGTATCTTGAACCTATACAATCATCAGTACCAACCCTGGAACTTAGCAGTTTTTCCTATTCTGGCATTTTATTTTAGTTATTGGAATTTATATTTAGCTTTATATCTTAGCAATCATTGAATTATATTTTGTATAAATACTTCTCTTATTTCCTTTGAAATAAAGTTAGTTCCTCTCAGTGCAATATACACAATTTCTTGCAAGCAATCTAAGAGATAATAAGACAGTTTAAAGATAAGAAGTTTGAGGACTATAAGACCTTGGGAAGGCACTCCAATAAGAACTTGCTTATAACAAACTTGTAGTTAGTCTAAGAGATATACCTTGAAGAGAATCTGATATATTTGAAGGACTCAATACCCACTATATGATAATGTGTATAATATAGTTCCTCTCAGTGCAATACACACACTTCCTTGCAAGCAATTTAAAAAATAACAAGACAGTTTAAAGATAAGAAGTTTGAGGACTATAAGACCTTGGGAAGGTACTCTAATAAGAACTTGCTTATAATAAACTTGAGTTAGTCTAAGAGATATATCTTAAAGAGAATCTGGTATATTTGAAGGACTCAGTGATCACTACATGACAACTTAGTGCCCATTGGCTGGTGATTCAAGATGAATCTCTCACTTTCAAGCTAAAAAACAAACAACCCCCACAACAACTACCCTGACTACAAGAGTCACCCCTGTAAGAATTCAAGATAAGATAGAAATACACCACCCCATATTCTATGGATATACATATACTACTGAAGAGTCAATCTGGACCTTCATTGAAGACTTTGAACAATTTGCTGCTGTATGAGCTCTTGGTATAGATGCACAATTGGCCCTTCTATCAGTCAGCCTCAGAGGACCCACCAGAGACAAGTTCAATGTAGCCACTATTACTGATAATGCAGTCAAACTTGACAATATGAAGGCCTTCCTCAAAACAACATACTATACTGAAGAGATCAAGCAAGCTCTCAAGGATCAACTCAACACTATCTGCCAGAGACTCAGTAAAGATCTCAACTCATTCTATATCTGAATCTGCCACCAGATTGTCCTGGCTGGCTATAATGATGCTCTCAAGGAACAAATAGCAGATTCAACCTTCCTCGAAGGAGTTCACCCTGAAATTGCCCTAGCAATCCAGTCTACCCCAGCTGCACTGACTCTTGATCAGAAAGTGGTCTTTGCACAGAGATATTGGACTGCCAGACATCCTGCTGAACACTCAATGGAGAAAATAACTAGCATTAAGATGGAGCTATCAAAACCAACTAATATCATATCTGCCACAGTTGTAAACAGACAACCATCCCCACCTACCCCCAAGACAGCCAAAGCTGACCCAGTAGAGGAACTTGCTAAGCAGTTCACTGAGATGACTGCATACCTTAGTGATATTGTTAGAGAAGTCCAAAGTGCCAACAGGAGACCAGTGCAGAGATTTGCAGCTACTACAGAAGAACATAATATCACATGCTTTAGATATGGAGAAGGCCACTATACAAAGAATTGTATGACTGAAACAAGATACAAAGCCCAATCAAGCAATGCTAGCAGAACAAGACAATAAACTAATGCAGTAGTCATCAAGGAGATTGGCGATACTGATGATGAAGAATATTATGAGGAGCTTGAATTCTACTCTGCTACTGAAGATACCAGAACCCAGTCCAAGCCCTATGACAAGAAGAGCAACAGCAAGCCAGTTGGAAGACCAAAAAAGACTCCAGCTATCACTATTCAAAGTAAGACTCAACCTGAGGAGATCCATCCCATCCATTTCCACCCACCCCCCAACACTAAAAACACATCCACATCACTATTCTCATTATTCCCAGGGTACTGTTGACCTCCCACTCCCCAGCATACAAGTGTGCCTGATGGTCGAGAATAATATCCCAGATATGGCAAGAGATGTAATGGAGGAGATGGAGGTCCCTGGGGAGATTCAAGTGAAGGAGCCTAGTGTGTTCAGAGAGTAAGTTGAAGGTTTTGTGACTGCCATATATATGTGAGGATAGCATTATATCTTCCTTCTGAATTGTTTACCACCTCTGCATGTGTGATCAAGACATGGAGTTAGATGAAGCTATCTACCAAATCATTGAAGACACTACTCCAGTCTTAGGAGAAAGTGAAAGCAAGAAGGAACAGAAGCTATACAAGACCAAGATCCATCAGTATGATATCTACAAGGACCTTAAGGAACAGAAGGTCAATGCTACTTTTGGACAGCTAGCTAAAGTCTCTGCTTTCAGACAGCAGTTGAGAGTAGGACTTGCAACTACTACCAAAAATCAAGAGTACAAGATTGTAGAAGCTCACAATACACAGAAAGAATATGAAAACTCAGATAAAAAATCTGAAGACCAGTGCAAGATATCAGCCTATACTCCATGTCAGATCGAAGACTGTATCTTTGATGCCATCATTGATACCAGTACTGGAGGATGCCTTATGAGTGAGAAGGCAATTGACTGCCTAGGCTGGGACATTGAAGAGTCCACCAAGATGATCTATGTTACAGTAGATGGTACATGAGCTACCCTCTTTGGCAAAATCCAAGAAGTCCCCATCAAGATAGAAGGAGCTACCATCCCAGTAGATATGATTGTTACAAGTACTACTAACTATGATATCCTCATTGGCAACCAATGGCTTCACAAGACCAAGGCCATCATTGACCTCAATGCCCAGAAGATGCAGATCAACTATAGAGGAAGAAAGGTACAAGTCTCTATCAATGTCCACAAAAGAGTCCTACTAGATATAGAGGAAGGAGATGAAGAGGACACAGAGGTCTTCATACACTCGATGAACAAGAACAAGAACAAGACACCCAAGCTCACAGATGAGCAGTAGTACAACAAGATCATCAATGGCAATGCCCCCGCCATCTTTCTCCACTACAATTCGCGTTACACACACTTTTCCAACACACTTTCAAGTCGTTTATTGGAGAAAGATACTAAGGCAATGTCTACCAGCAAGCAAGCCAACACGCGTACTAGGTCGGGTGGACCTGGGGCCTTCAACTGGCAGCATGTCGGGAGAGGGTATGGTCTGGGGATGGGGTCTTTCGGTGGCTCCGGTGGGCAGGGCGGCTTGGGTAGTGGGAGCAGCATTGGGGGGGGGGCTGGAGGGCTGCAGGGAAGGAGCTTTGCGGATACACTGAGGACAGGAGGTTGGCCGATGGGAGATCGGAGTGGACAGACAGGAGGGAAGGGGAAGAAGATGGCTGGGAATGCTGGAGGAGCTGGGCTTTCGTCGGTTGGAGGTGGGGGATGTGGAGTGGCTGCTGGGGGTAGTGGTGGGACTGCTAATGGTGGCGTGACAGTGAATTAGGAGGAAAAAAAAAGAGATGTGACGGCTGATGGACAGGGAGGACAGGGGTTCCCGATGCGGAAGGGGGACCTGGCAGATGGTGTAACGGGACTGGCGGTGGCCCCGTTGCTCAAGAAGTCAATCTCGGAGTTCGCGGCCACCTTGTGCTTCCGGGGCTTAGTGGTGACAGTGAGGATGGTTCTGGGGCTTATCTCGCAGCAGGTGGCTGGGGTGGCCTCAGTAAAGTTTCTGAAGGGGCTGGAGGGGGTGGAGGTGGGCTTTGAGGAGGCGGGCCCACTGGATGAGGTGATGAGGACTGGGGTGGTGGTTGGGGAGGTGGTGGTCCCCATGGTGAGGTACTTAAGGTGGGACCCCTGGGTGGTGTAGCTTCTGGTAAGGGGAGTGCCCACAGTGACGAAGGAGGAGACTAGGAGGAGGATAGAGGAGGTGATGGTGGAGTATGGCGATGTAGTGCATATCGGCTTCCAGTTGTGGGAAGGGACGACTTTCAGGATGGGTGATGTCGATGTCAGGATTCGGTTGGCAGGGAAGGAGGCCACAGGGAAGGCGAGTGACTGGCCCTCGGTGCTGATGTGGGGGGCCATTGTCTGCAAGGTGTCGAGGGTGAAAGGAAGTGAAGAGGAGGAGGAGGACTTACTGGAGGTGCTGGAGGAGTTGGGTGGTGCTGTGGAGAGGAGGGCAAAGGCCTGGAAACTGTTTGAGGAGTCGACACATCTGGAGGTTGTGGGTGGGATGCGCATCCGTATGGATAAGAAGCAGTGGGAGCGGGCCCAGGGCCGCAAGCGACAGAAGGAGCTGTTGGCGGGTATGACTGGAGGGGTGGAGAAAGGGTCAGTTGGAGCTGCAGAGTCTGGGGGCGTTAAGGCCAGTGTCTGGGCTGGTAATGGAGGAGATGAGGGGGAGGCGAAGGAGGTGGTGGCTGGGAAGATGCTGAACAAGAACCCATTCGCTGATGGAACCTTCGAAGTGTGGGAACCGGAGTTGGATGGCACCCCCCCCCCACTCATTAGGAGGGGCCCAGTTGGAAAGAGAGGGAGGACGGAGGACACACGGATGCAGGGGGCCCAGCAGGTGCACTTTGGGGTCCCTGATGTGGCTCAAGGGGGTCAGGTGGTAGCGGTTGGGGAGGATGAGCTGGTGGGTGTCCCGGAGGAGGAGTGGGATGAGGCAGCCAGTGTCAGGGCGGACACCACTATGTTGGATGCAGGGCGGCCTGGGACTCCAGGAGGGAAGGAGGTGGGGAACTTGTTGTGGATGCGCACGGTAATGGATAACCTCGCGGCGGAGGCTCTGGGGGAAGTGGACCTGAGGGCAATGCCTGAGAAGAATTGGGAGAGGATTCTGCGTGGTGATGGGATGGTGGAGGCGCTGAGAGTGGAGATCTTGGACATTTTCCTAAAGGAGGAGGGTTATGAGGTTGATGAGGTGAGGAAGGCAGAGCTGGGGGTGGTTGCTGGTGAGCGGGCGACCTAC
>RBNI01007288.1:0-10471 GCA_003990745.1 Jimgerdemannia flammicorona | reverse complement strand
GAGAGACCTCTCCCCCCCACCCCTACTTGATGAAAGACCACTTTGTCTAACACTATTACCACCTGCCCACCACTCTGTTCACAGATCCCTTCCATCAGACCATGATGTCACCCTCTCTGGGAACTTCAACCCATCTACCACTCAGTCAGCAGATCCTCCATCAACCTCTCCCATCTTAACAACTTCTTCTATAAATCTAACTACCACTCCTCCTTGAAGAAAGAGCCAATGTCCAGCTAATCCCACCCATACTGCTAAAACCCACTCTATAGTGAGCCAACTATTGCCTACACCCTCCACTAGCTGAGATCTCAAACCCTCCCAGTGGTCTCGCTTGCCATCCAGCTGCTACTCTACACTCAGCTAATTCTCTACTTCTATCTAAAAGTCCCCTAGCACCTCACACTCCTCCAGCCAATGTTCTGGTATCTGTACAAATCCCCCAAGTCCTTTTCTTCCTCTGGTATCTCTTTTACTCTTGAGACCTAATACTCCACAGGTCTTCATTTGAGAACTGCTAGCTAGTCCCTCACTTTTCCCATATTTTTCTTGCCTGCTAACTGTACTCTGATATCCATATCTCCTGTTCTGAACTCTGTATCTTTTCAGATCTGAAATTCAATATTTACAATATCTTCATACTCCTTGATAGCCTCTACAATCAGTCCTTTGGCCATCTTCTTTGACATTATAGAAATATCCAACACTGTCAGCTGTACTACTCAGAGATTCTAGTATAAGTACTGAGTCATAGAGATCACTACTCCCCCCCCACTACTACTTTCTTCTCCATTACTTTCAACAGCACATTCTTTTTCTCAAAGCCCATCTCCACCTCTTCCAGACCCTTTAAAAACTTCACTAATACTACTCTCTTCATCTTCTGGATCAGAAGCCTCAGAATTATCCTCACCATTACTACCAAGCTATAGAAACATAATGTAATTACAAATTCTGATCTCAATTTCTTAAATAATAGTACTGCCACTAGGCCTGTTACACCATCTATCAGATCCCTGGACCTTGTGCCCACCCCCTATTCAAATCTACTATTAACCATTACATCTGGATTTTTTTTCCAAATTAGCAGTCTTTTTGCTATTAGTAGTTCTGCTCTCTCCAGTCACTACTCTCCCAGCTCTGCTACTCTCACTACTATGGGCCACTCCACCAGTCTCTACAGCTCTTGTCATCTTCTTGCCCTTTCTCAGTCAGCTCTCTAATTTAGTTATAAGATATTCCCCCTTCACCTTATTTACAAAGCTCATCCTCTCTATTCTCTATCTTCCAATACTACCTCTTCTTCTTCTATGTCCTCTAGCCAGTAAGCTCTATATACTTTTCCCTAAGCTATGACTTCTCTCTATATGCTACTAGTCAAATGCACTAGAGTTACCCTGCCTAGTATATATCTTAGAATACTTATCAGTTACTATATTACTAATATCTATTCTCCAAAAATGATATCTTGAGTATTGTTAGAAGTTTATATAATTTAAATGTTACTAGAGAAAGGATTACTCCAGAAGCCCACATCTACTATATTACTATATTTCTTAATGATATCAACAATCAGCCCTCTGGTTACCTCTTTCTTCACTATTGACACATTTACTATTACTAGCTATATCACTCTAGAGTCTCAGCATAAGTACCAAGCCATAGGAATTACCACCCCTCCTACTACTATACTCTTCTTCAATATCTCCAATATCAACTTCTCTTTCTTAAACCCCATCTCAATCTTCTTCAGACCCTTTAAGAACTTTATCAAGATAGTCTCTTTTATCTTCTAAGCCAGCAGCCTTAGAATCATCCTTACTATAACTACCAGACCCCAGAAGTACAATGTGACAGTAAATTCAGATACTGATTTCTTGAGTAATGGTACTACTATCAGGTCTGTTATACTATCAGCCAGGTCTCTGGACCTCATGCCCTACTTCTGTCCAGCCCTACTATCAGCCATCATATCTGAATTTTTCTTCAGATTAACAGTTCCTCCTCTATTAGCAGTCCCACTCTTCTCAGTTGCAACTCTCTCAGCCCTATCACCACTACTCCCAGAAGCCTTTCTACCAGATCCTGCATTCCTCTCCTTTCTCTTATCACCCTGTAGCCAGGTCTCCAGACCTGTTAACAAGTGACATATCTTTAAAGCTCACTCTTCTAGTCTCCTGCCTCCCAGTACTACCACCTCCTCTTCTATACCCTCTAGCTAGTAAGTCTCTCAGACTACCCCCCAAGCTATAACTCCTTCTTACATACTACTAGTCAAATACACTAGAGCTACCCTGCCTAGCACACTCCTCTAATCTCTCATTTATTACTATATTGTTATTACCTTTGCTCTAAAAAACTATTTTGAAAGTATTGCCAGAAGTTTGTATAATGTGAATTATAGTAGAGAGAGATGCTGGCCTATCTAGAATTTAGCTATCTTCAATAGTCTCTTGATTACCTATACTGGAAAATTCAAGTGATATCTCAGATACTATAACTTGGATAGCCAGTATATATTTAGCACCATCACCCTTCTAGCTAGGAAGATATATTGGCCACCTCATCACAGAAGAATATTCCCCCACTTAACTAACTACTGCTCTTACTATTCTTGAGACAGTAGAGACTCATATACTGAGAAGTAGATTCCTAAGTAATAGACTATCTCTTCTGCTGGAATACTATTCCAATTATATCTCCCCCTACTATTTCTCTTCCTAACACTAGGGTCTCATACTTATGCTAGTTTAGCTTAGTACCAAAGTACTCCTCATACCATTTTATGACCCACTTTAGTACAGTCACATCTTCTATAGAGCCCAACCCCACTACTATATCATTAGCAAAGACTCCTATCTTCCAATTTACTCTAAGAATATTTAACCCCACCTTATACTTAATCCTATCTAATAGAGACTTCAGAGAGAGAGCATAAAGGATCAATGATAGTAAATCTCCTTATAGCACTCCTCTGCTTAGGAGAAATAAAACCCCTCTATACTTATTTATCAATATCACTATCTAACTTCCCTCCAATAGTCTGATCAACAATTGTCTGAACTCTGAGAACTTCTATATGCTTCAGTATTCCCACCAGTCATACTCACTAAACCCTATTATATACTTTCTCCTGGTCCAGAAAAACTAGCTGACTATCTACTCCTATAGCTTGTACTTTTCCAATAACTCTATACACCCAAGCTATTCTATCCTTTATTAAGTATCCCCCAATGAAGTCTCTCTGTTTAGCCCCCAGCCCCCACTGAGCCACTTCTTATAGCCTAGCCACCAATATCTTTATAACCAGCTTATAATCTATATTTAAAAGCATAATTAGTCTCTAGTTCTTCTACTTCTTCTATCTCTCTTTATTCTTATACAATAGGACTATTAGTCCTGATTACTATCTCTCAATCTACTCTCCTTATCTAATAATCTCATTATACATCCACACTATCTCCACTAAAGCTAACTCTACATCTGTCATCTTCTTTCAAAAATCTCAAGATAGACAATCCTTCCCAAAAGCTGCTCTGAGACTTATTATTACCAAAAACCAACATATTTCCCTACCTTGGACAGGAACTCTAAGGTCCCCAAGACCCTCTGCTGGGTCTAGATACTAATCCTCTAGATACTATTCAATATTCAGAATATCTTTTCCATCTTCCTTCTCACTTTACAAATGCCTCCACCTTGAGCTCAACTAGTCCAAGATCTCTGAGATTTTTACTACTATCTCTCTTATCTCATCTAATACTCACTCTCATTATTGTCTCACCCTCTTCACCTGAAGAAGCCTTGACAAGAACTTCATAGATTGCTCCTCCTCTTCTATTTCCTGCCATCTCAACTGAGCTACCATACTCTTTATCTGCAGATCTTTCTCCTATCTCAGCATTCTCTTCAGCTTCTCTACCTTGAGCCAGACTCACTGAACTCTCTAATCCCCCTCCTCTCCATTATTCAGAAAATTGGCCCAGGTCATCAATAACTTCTCCAATCTCTGAGAGGTCTACCTTAATTAATTTCTCCTCTCATTGCTCCTTATCTTCTCTGCCTCTCCTCAGAATCTTTGAGTATCTAATTTTAAATACTACTACTGATCTCTGATCTTCAGCCCCCTAACCCTCTAGCTAATAATTCTGAAACTTATATCTATTATCCATATATCTTACAATGAGGGCTCTTCCAGCAATGAGATATTCAGACACTAATGTCCAGGCCCCTCTCCACTTCTTCTAAACCTCCCACAATCCAGCAGATCCTAATGGTCAGACCATGGGTACCAAATTGTCTCCAGAGGACTCCAGACATCCTCACTCCAGTATTTTATAGTTAAGATCCAGTCAATCCTTAAGCCCAACTCTACTATCTAGTGAGTATAGACCCTATAGTCCTCTCATCCAAGTTGCCCTATATCTACTAAAGAGCTCAATCTTGCAATCTCCTTCTAACCTTCTACATCTCTACTCTTACTAGTCATCTCTCTCCCTCTATTAGTTCTATCCAATAGTCTATCTTGAATCATATTAAAGTTCTCACCCAAACAGTCAATCTCTGCCTCTGCTATTATTTCTATATCTTAGAGTTCTTTTATTCACTCCACTTGCTCTTCTCTTTCCACTAGGCAATAATAAGACCCAATAGTTAAGAGACTCTAGCCTAGCCTCTACCATATCTCCTTCATCACTCTGTCCTCTCAATATCCAATATCCCTAATATCTCTTTTACTCTTCCTAACCAAAATACCCACCCAGCTCTACCAAACAGCTGCTCCACCCTATTCTCTCATCTAGTCCAGTATATCTAAGTCTACATTATATCTAATATTCTACAGCAGAAAAAGATCTATATCTAGCCCCTTTAACTAGCAGAAAATATTCTAGTATCTCACTATACTCTATAACCCATTGATGTTCAAAGATAGAATTTTAGTTATACTATTCAAATTGAATAATTATTATAGAGAAAGTTGTCCACTCTATAATTCCATACTCACCATATTATTAGTAATATCTAGGTTTCTCTCTGTCTTAAGCTTCTCAGCCTCCCTCTGCTGGGCATTCAGAGCTGCTGAGATCTTCTAATAGTCCTTACCATCCACAGCTTCTATGTTAGACTGGTACTTCTCACATACTATCTGCCACTTTGCCAAACCTTTCCTAGGGTCTCATAGGTAGGTTGTATAGTTATTTACAATCTCCAGAAGTACCACCTCTCTGTTATCATCTATCTCATACTCCTCTACCTCTAATAGATCTACTATTAACTTATCTCAAAGCTTCTGTACCATCTCTTTTCCTCACAGGACCTCCCTCCAGTACCTCTCACTAATTACTCAGAAATCTATCTTAGTCAACTCATCTGCTGCAATATTTGTCAATATCTTCCATAACTATCTCTCCTTACCAATAGCCTCATCTACTCTTTGAACCACCTTCTGCCCTCTAACCTCTTAACTACTATCAGTATCTGTCCTCACTGACTCATCTCAGTCCTCTTTCAGTATATTCTACAGCTCATTATTTCTCCCTCTCTCCCTCTAGGGCATACCATACTGAACTTAAGTCACCTCTACTATCACCTTATCCTCAACCACTGTATCTTGCCCTGGATCTCCTCTTTCTATTAGGGTCACCTTCACTACTATCTTCTTATTCTCTGCCCAAATACTAGCTTTTGATTCAACTCTATTAATAGCCTTTCTTCCCTATGTCTACTCTCTCAACTTTATCAGTAAATTCTTCTGATATTATCTCTCTTGTACCCTCTCCCAGGCAGTCTAATTTAGTCACACTCACTTGTCATTTACTATCTCTACTACTGTCTTGGCCTTAAACTCCTTTTAGACTAATCTTCTCTTCTCAACAGCCCTGACTAGGTCCTCTAATGTCTTTAGCAAGTTCTCTTTCTCTTCTGGCATTCTCTTAATCCTTGAGACCTTGTACTCTACTGGTTCTTACTTAAGTACTGCTGGCTAATCTCTTTCTTTTCTAGTATTCTTCTTACCTATCAGTCTTACTCTAATATCTATATCTCTAGTTCTAAACTCTATATCTTCTCAGACCTAAAAACCAATATCTACTATATTTCTATACTCTTTGATAATATTGACAATTAGTCTTCAGACCTCCTCCTTCTTTATTATAGGTATATTCACCATTACTAGCTATACTATTTGAGAGTTCTGATATAAGTATCAAGCCATAGAAATTGTTACCTCTTTTATAACCACACTTTTCTTCAATACTCCCAACATTAACTCCTCCTCCTTGAATCCTATCTCTACTTCCTCTAGTACCTAAAAACTTCACCAAGGTAGTCTTTTTCATCTCTTGGGCCAGTAGCTCTAGAACTATCCTTACTATAACTGCTAAGCTCTAGAAGTATAATATGATAGTAAATTCAGATACTGATTTCTTGAGTAATAGTATTACTATCAGATCTGTTATACTATCAGCCAGGTCTCTAGGCCTCATATCCTACCCTTATCTTTAGCTGATTTTTTTTTCAAATTAGCAGTCTTTTCTCTATTAACAATTCTACTCTTCTCAGCTACTATTCCTCCAGCTCTATTACTACTACTTCCTGGGGCCTCCCTACCAGACCCTATAACCCCCCCCTTCTCTTTATCACCCTGCAGCCAGGTCTTCAAGCCTATCAATGAGTACTTAGCCTTAACCTTATCAGCAAAGCTCACTCTTCTAGTTTTTTGTCTTTTAGTATCACTCTCTCTCCTTCTATATCTACTAGCTAGCAAGCCCAACAGACTTCCCCCCAAGCTATAACTCCTCTCTACATATTGTCAGTTGAATGCACTAAGGCTGCCCTGCCCAGCACACTCCTCCAATCTCTCATTAGTTACTATATTATTATTATCTTTACTCTAAAAACTATATTGAAAGTATTGCTGCCTCATCTTTGCCTCATACTTTACTATGTTTTATCTATTATCCTCCAACCTCTCCTTTCTTATGGTAGTAAGATTTCAAAGAAACACATGAAGATGCACCTCCTCTGTAAAGCCCATTACTTTATATATTTGTGGTTATCAAGATTATCACAGGGATATCTGAATCCTTGGAACCCCTTGTCCTTTGATATAGCAACTTGCGTCTTCGCACTTCCCATAACGCACGCGTTTCGGGCTGTTAGAGTTGTTTCAGGAGTATGCGTAGACTTATGCTTGGGCACTTACGTATTTCATTGTTAGTAGGAAAGTCTGTATAAATAGCGATATTTATTGTCTGCAATAAAAGAAAAAATTGGAAATTATGCATTTAGGCAAAGATGAAGTTATCATACGCATAGGTCATGTTTCAGGCTCGACAGGTTGTTTCTCAACGCTTTACGCAAGAAATTCCTTAGCAAACTTGTCGCCCTAGATCAGCCCCTTTATTGGCCTCTTCCACACAACCTAAATCGGACGTGTCCTTTGGCGTGGAGGTGGTTCGTTGGTTCGTGGTGTGAGGATAATAAAAAAAAAAGTGGCCATATTTCAAAAGTCTGACTTCATTACGGTTGCGAACCATCCGCTATTTATACAGAATTTCTACTGACTAATACTCAGGATATGAAAGCTTTTTCCATGTAAGCCCATTCCCCGATGTAGTGTGTTTTTCAAGGCGTCAATTTTAAGCACGTGCCTTCACACGTGGGTGGCTTGTGAATGACGAAAGCTTAGCAACGATGCGAGACTTATCTTCATACACAAGCGCGTTATACTAGTGGGTCATTTTTCCGAGGGTGAAATTGTGCCACGCAGGTTAGTCGTTAAGCCTTCGTTGGGTGGTGATCGGTTGTAGGTTATTTCTGCAGCGATTTCAAGCTGGGCCTTGCTACGACCCTCGAATAGCTTATCATACAAGCACATTCACGTCAACGTCGAATACCCCGCCAGTGTCCTATGGTTACGGCCTTGTAAATGCTCTTCTACCTTTATCATACAGGATAAAGAATACTGGGATTATCTTGATTATTGCGAATGATATATATATATATAAGAGTAAGGGATATATCTGCCTGTCAAAAGAGAACTTGTCGGGTAGGTTGCGTGGCATGACACGGAAGGAGGGCTATGACTATCTGTCGAGCTTTGCTGACTATGGCGTTCATATGTCGTTATTTTTAATGCACTCGCGCGATGCTTTCACTTAGATTTTATAAAAATTATGGATGTAAGTTGCCGTCCTATCGATTCGTCTGTGCTGTATTTAAGGATATGTACATTGTTTATCTATGTTTGAGATGGTTCTTATGAACAATGCTAACGGATCCAAATCCCTCTTTCACAATCTCGTCTTACTAATATGTTTATTTTTTTCACTCGTGAACAGAAAATCGACGCCATTCCGGCAGACAACCATCCTGACGGCATGACCTGAAAACCACATAAACTCATTTCTCTCGTTTTTCTTTCCCACGGCGGCTGTGGACGGGGTTAGTTCTGGCGGTTTTGGCGATGGAGGGTTTGGTGGTCCCGGAGGCGGTGGCGGATGTTCTTCCCGAACCGGCCGGCGGGCCAGATGGGAAATTATTTGCCTCTGGGGTGGGGGGCGGGATAAAAAAAAAAAACACTCCTCACCATATCTTAATTGATTCCCGAATTCTACAACAATATTCAAATCAATCGGCCCTTCTAGCGACGAGGCAGAGCTTCTTATGGTGAGGTTGTCAAAATGATAGTGACGCTGGCGACGACTGCCATGGAGTCGGGATGAACACATGCATGCTGGCTGTGGCCGCGTGCGTCATTCAGTAGCGTTAGGCTCTTATGTAATTTTCTCTGCTTTCATGTTGTGATATGAGATGGTAGTTATAAATCTTTTTAAGTCATTTCATCTGGCGACTTTTTATATTTTGTCAACTGTGCATTGCAAACTTTGTACGCCTTTACAATTTTTTTTTTTGTACTGTATCCTAAATACTAGCCCTCCATACACATGCCTCCACTGCCTGGTATACATCATTGGTTATTTCCAAGGCAGTTGTAATGAGCAGAGTGATGATGGTCGTAGTGGTGGTTACTCTTGTATATGTCAGCGACTTGAAGAAGCAGAAGTTTGATTCGGCATAATTTATTGTTAGTGAGGTTGAATGAGGTAATGAAATATGTGTTTTGTCGTAGTGCACTCGTATTCTGTGTGAAGGCGTCATATGTTGGATCTGAACTAAATGACGCTGCTGATTCCATATCCCAGGAGCGACTTATTTGGTTTCTACTGATCACCAGTTGATGTGAGAGGGTGAGACCGACGTGATACTCCCATCCACATCGATTAGCAAGTATATTCTTTCATTCAGTATTCGAGGGAAACATTATCATTTCATATATTAGCCACGAATGCCAGGATTGTCATCGTCGATGTGCAATGGGTGACTTTGATCATATTCTTTTTAACCCTCCGCTATTCTTTTTTACCCTCCGCATAAATACTATCGTTATCTTGGAATCATCTATTTTGACCTTCAAGAAATGGTGCTTTTGGAGTGTAAGCATTTCATATTTGTAGGCCTTTCAAGGCAACGCGAATCGAAATTTACGTCCTTACGTCAGAATTTCGGGACGTCTTGTACTGAGATGTCTCACTTACTAACCCAACCGCGTTGGTTATTGCTCCTGCACTTGCAATTCCGAAAAATCGGACTGGCGCAAGATTGGAAGATGCTAGGTCACAATTGTGTTTCGTGCAACAAGAGAATACTAGAAATAGACAAAAATGACGCCTGTGTTCCCCGCGGTTTTGGGTATAAATTCCGACTTCCCGGGTCTTGCGCGTGCATTACTAGCGTGACCATCGTCAGAGTCCCCCCAGTGTTGAGGTTACGTAAAAAGCCACACACACACGTCGTCGCTGTTGCCAACGTCATTTAACTCAAGCTTCCATTGCTCCGGGATAAAATCCGTTGGTGCCCAACATATGATGTGATAGTCCAAAGAGTATGTTTATTTATATATTCTCATGGCGGAATAGGGTGTTTTTCTTCTTTTTTTATTTTTTTTATTTTTATTTTTGCATCCGTTCATCCCTCCTCAAACCCCCTGGTCAGATAGCCTATATCAACTACTTTGGTGCGACATACTTTGGTAGCTAGCGATTATTAAAAGCAGTAGCAGAGACTGTTCAAGCCAAGGGATTGGGTATGTTGATAAGTTGAGATTTGTGGGGTGAAGGTGGGGGTATACTATTACCGATTGTGGCTCCGATGGGAAAGAGTAGGAGTGCAGGCCTCTGCTATACACTAGCCTCACAATGTCAAGGTCACGTCTGTACGGGCTTGCAGCCATTGATACAGAAGTTGATTATTCTTTACCTTTTATTTGCTTACTCTCGTGCGCTTTATTCCTTGTCAGGAACTTTCATACCGGTCTTGGCTACTCTAGAAGCCAACTGACGAGCCCCTTGAGTAAGGGCGAAACCGGGGGATATCTTTCAATGCACTCGGCGGCACTTTTTCGGGGGGG
>RBNI01007287.1:0-10471 GCA_003990745.1 Jimgerdemannia flammicorona | reverse complement strand
TTTTTTTTATAGTCACTTGGACTCCCTTTATTAACTGACGTCTATAGTAATATTTATATAGCCCATGCCCTCACCCTATCCTACAGGGCCCCCCTCCCTCCCAAGTCCCTACAAATGCCACTCCATCCACCGTCACCACAACCCTACCACCACTCTTCTCTACAATCCTCCTAACTAGTCCTCTATGTCTCCCCCCCTTGGGACCCCATCCAATCCACCATGCCTTGAAGAGCTCGAGCATCAGCTCCTCCCACCTAACTACCCTAAGGTTCACAGGTCTCTGAGGGCCCTCCTCAAAGACGCTACGCCAGTATTCTGCGAGCCCCACCCATATTGCAATGGCCCAACCAACTGTCAGCCACTCATTCCCCACCCCCCCCACCAGCCTCGACTGCAGTGCCACCCACCACCCACCCAACTCAAGGTCAGGCACCAACACTCCCAACCTCTCCCCAACTACCTTCCAGAAATTGTCCATACTCTCACACTCCTCCAGCCAATGTTCAGGAGTCTGCACCACCCCTCCCTCCTGCTCTACATTATAACACTCCTCATAATCAAAAACCCCGCCATCCACCAGATGACCTGCCCTAAAGTTTAGCATCATATTTCGATGCAACATCCTCCACCATGCTACTCAGAGTTTTGGCGGGAGCCACCTCACCACAACCTTACACCAAGACCAGACTCCTGCTCAGTCCCATCTCTCCCCAATCCCAACCCCTTGCCAGGTCTCCGGCCAAAGGTCCTGCCCCAGACTCCTAAGGCACTCCATACCCTCCTCTAAGTGGAAGTCCTCAACCAGATTCCCTCCCAACAAGAGTCTGTCTCACCTCTACATCTCCGGACCCCAGTCCTTATCTCTTTCAGTTCCTTGCCAATGGATCCCAATGTGATGGGCCCCATCTACTACTCCCCACCAGAATCCTTTGTATCTCATCCTCTGGCTACCATCCAGGGCCACCAAGGACAGTAGATCCCCTGAGCCACCCCGTGGCGACACCCTCACCTCCCACAAACACTGCATAAGGGGCACCCATTCTCCTCCTCTCAACTCACTGGCCCTCTTCATCCACCAAGCCCACAAGCAGAGTAGCCTCTTGGTAAAATCCACCAGGCCAAGTCCTTTGCGATCCACAGATAGTGCTAGTACCTCCCAACCAATCTGACTCTGGTGTCCAGCCCAGAGCCAAGAACGGGCCATCTTGAGAAGCTTCTTAATCACCCACTTAGGGAAGTCTAAATGGTAGCCCAGATACCAAAGCTTTGGCATCCAATACACATTCAGAACCATTACCCTTCCCACTAGCGACACCTGTCTACCACCCCAACTCGTCAGTGTTTTCCCCCATTCTACCAGCTTGTACTCCCACCACTCCTTGGGAAGTAAAGAGCCATACACTGAGAAATAGATACCCAAGTACCATACCACCCCTCCAGCCAGAACAATTGTTCCAATGATGTCCCCACCTATGACTTCTTCCCCAAGGACCATTATCTCACACTTGTGCCAGTTGAGTTTCACCCTAGAGCATCTCTCATACCACTCAACTGTCTCCTTGAGCATAGCCACATCTGCCACCAAGCCCAATCCAATCACCATATCATCGGCAAAGGCCCCCACCTTCTAGTTGATGCCCAAGATGTTCAGTCCCCCAACTCTCCACCGGATCTGATCTAACAGCGGCTCTAGGATGAAGGCATAAAGGATAGGTGATAGCGGATCCCCCTGAGGTACTCCCCTCTCTAAGAGGAAAGAAGCCCCCCTGTGTCCATTTGCCAGAATCGCAGCCCTACTCCCTTTCAGTAATCCAATAAGTGACTGGCACACCCCCACTGGTACCCCAATGCACTCTAGTACCTTCTCTAACCAAACTCTCTGGACCCTATCATAGGCTTTCTCCTGGTCCAGAAAGACCAAGCGGCCATTCACTCCTACAGCCCTAGCACCTTCAATGACTCCATGAACCCATACCGTACCATCTCAGATCAGTCGGCCTCCCACAAAGCCTCACTGCTCCTTCCCTAGCACCTGTTGGGCCACACCCTGTAGCCTCACCACCAGGATTTTGGTGACCAGCTTGCGGTCCATATCCAGCAGCATAATTGGCCTCCAGTTCTTCCAGTCCTCTCTATGCCCTTTGTCCTTGTACAGCAGAGATACCAGCTCCAACTACTGCCCTCCAATCCACTCTCCAGTACTGATGACCTCATCACACATCAGCAACATCTCCTCCAGAACCTCCTCTACAGATGCCATACGTTTCCAAAAGTCCCAAGGCAAACCATCCTCCCCAGGTACCGTCTCCAGGGTTGTGGATGCCAGAACTTGGAGGATCTCCTCTCTCGAAACCAGTTGGCCAAGATCCCCCAACCCTGCTACAGGATCCGGGTGCCACTCTTCCAGATGCCACTCAATGTCCTGCACTACCTTCCCTCCCTCCTCTTCACTCCAGAGATTGCTCCAGCGGGTGCTCAGCTGGCCAAGAATCCCCTGCACACCTGATACCATCTCCCCCTCATCATTAAGGACTCCTTCCCACTGGTGTCTTGCTCCCCTAGCATGAAGGAGACAGGACAAAAACTTTGTGGGCCTTTCTCCTTCTTCTAATCCCTGCTACCACAGCCTCGCCACCATAGCCTGAGCCTGCATTGCTTCCTCCTTCCTCAACAAATCCTGCAGCTCTACCACTTCCAGCTTAGCCCGCTTAGCCTTCCAGTCCAAAACCTCCTCCTCCTCCAGTAGCTCAGCCCAATTCAAAAGTAGTCTTTCTAGTCTCCTAGATGCCCACTGGACTTATCTCCTCTGCTGAGCACTGCACTCCCTCCCCACTTCCCTCCAGTACCTCTGAGCTTCAGATTTCAGTCTATGCCACCTATCACCAATCCACATCCCAGCTCGCCTCCAATTATCAACCTTGGATCGTACCTCTACCACCCATACATTCCACAGGTCCATCTCACCCAGCAGTGAAGAGTTCAGATGCCAATGCCCTGGCCCCTCTCCACTCTCTCCAAACCTCCCTTCTCCCTGAATACCCCAGTGATCTGACCAAGGGCACCACTTGACCTCCATCATCTCCCAAACTGTATTGCCCCAACACTTAGCAGTCAGAACCCAATCAATCCTAGTACCAAGTCCTCCCACCCAGTGAGTGTACAGACATCTATCCCCATCCTGAAGTCGCATGGTATCCACCAGAGAGCTGAGTCTTTCCACCTCTTCCCAGTCCTCCAGTCCCCCACTCCTCCCTACCATACCCCTTCCCCCATCAGTTCTGTCCAGCCTACTCTCCTGTACCATATTAAAATCACTCCCCAGACAATCCACCCCAGCCTCAACCAAGAGCCCAGAATCCCACAGATCTCTAATCCATACCACTTGGGACTCCCTCTCAGCTGGGCAGTAGCAAGATCCCACCACAATTGAGTTCCATCCAGGCCTCTGCCATGTCCCCCACACTAATCTACTCCCCCAATGTCCAGTGTCCACAATGTCCCCTTTCCCCTTCCTAACCAGTATTTCCACTTTACCCTGCCAAACCACCTCCCCCCCCCACTCTCTTGTCCATTCCAGTCCATCTTCCTCCCCCTCACACCATACATCTTGAAGTAAGAAGAGATCTGCCTTCAGTTTCTTCAGCCATTCAAAAATCATACATCGCCACCCAGTCCCCCTAAGCCCATTGACGTTCAAAGAAAAATGTTAGTTGTACTATTCATAGCGAAATATTTGATAATGTTGATTTCCCACATCTACAATTCCATGCTCACTTCCTCTTCAGCCAGATCCATGTTCCATTCTGCTGCAATCTCATCCTCCACATTTTGCTATTTGTCCAGAGCTGCTAACAATTCTGTACAGTCCTCACCATCCACTATCTCCATTGATGCCCAGTGCTCCTTGCACACCACCTGCCACTTTTCCAGTCCCTTCCGCAGCCCCCACAGATAAGCTGTCCTCTCGTTAGCAATACCCAAGAGCATTGCCTCCCTTGCCTCGGTGACCTCATACTCCTCCACCTCCAAAAGAGCTGCCATCATCTCATCTCTCAACTTCCTCACGACCTCCTCTCTATGCAACACTCGCCCCCAGAATTCCTCACTGATCACCCAGAAGTCGATCTCTCCTAGTTCCTTGGCTGCCATATTCTGCAGCACCCTCAACAGCCACTTCTCCCCCCCAACTACCTCTGCTGCCTGTGCCAAATCTGCCTCTCCTTCCTTCCTCTCCTCAGTTCGCACAGACTCATCCCAACCATCCTCAGACACATCCTCCAACTCTCCTTCTCCCACCTCAGAAACACTATACTGGATCGGATTATCATCTACCATCACCATGTCCACTACCATCTCCTCCGGCCCCTGTCCCCCACTCTCCTTCTTCTTTCCCCCTTGCTGCCCAGCCTCCACCCAGATGCTAGCACTCACTCCAGTGCCCTCCTCCATAGCCCCTACCCTTTGACCCTCATCCAAACTGGCCAGCAAGTCCTTCTGCAGCTGTCTTCCCTTTGTCTTCTCCCAGAGCACCTTGTCTATTCGCACCTTCTTGCCCTCAATTACCTCCACTATCGTCCTAGCCTTGTAAGCCCTCCAAGCCCTTTGCCTCCTCTCTATAGCCCCCGCTAAGTCCTCAAGCGCATCCAGCAGGTCCTCCTCCTCTTCCTCTGACCCCTTTACTCTTGAAACCTTACACTCTACCGGGCCCCACTTCAATGCCACCAGCCAGTCCCTAGCCTTTCTAGTATTCTCCATCCCAAACAGCCTCAGCCAGACGTCTACATCACCTGTCCTGAGCTCAGTCCCCTCCCACACCCTGAACCCGATGTTGACCACCTCACCATACTCCTTCACCACATCCATGACCAGCCTCCTCACCTCCTCCTTCTTCACCATCGGCAAGTCCACAATCACCAGATGAACCACTCAGGGATCCCAATGCATACACCTTGCCATTGGCACTGAAATCCCTCCAACCACTACACCCTTCTCTACTGCCTTCAGTAGCAAACCCTCCTCTTCAAACCCCACCTCGACTGGCTCCAGCTTCTTCAAAAACTTAACTGAGGCCGCACCTTTCACCTCGCTAGCCAGCAGCCCCAGCACCATCTTTGCCATCACCGCCAATCTATGGGAGCACAGTGTGACGGTGAATTCTGATCTAGATTTCTTGAGTAACAGGGCTGCCACAAGGCCCATCACATCATCAGCCAGGTCTTCAGGTCTCGTGCTGCTCCCCTGTCCAGGTCCCCCATTAGCCATCACATCTGGATTTTTTTCCAGATTGCCCATCACACTGCCATCAGCAGTCACCACCTCAGCCACTACACCTCCAGCCCCACTACGCTGTCCCCCCAGTAGAGAGGCCTCCTTGCTACTCGAGATAGCAGCTGTCTTCCCCAGCTCCAGCCAGCCATCTAGCCCCATCGCCTGCTTTTCCATCCTGACTTTATCTGTGAAAGTCATCCTCTCTCTCCCATGTGGCCTTGCACCTCCTCTGCCACCCCCCTGGCCCTGCATCCCCTCATCGAAGCACTTGACATACCAATACCAGCACCTTGACCCCCCCCCACATGTTGCCAGTCAAAGGCACTGGGGCCCCCCTGCCCAGTATGCTCACCAGAATGCATGTTGCTTGCCATCTTGATAGCACCAATACTTGAAGATGTTGTCGAAAGTATTGTCTGAGTCTTATATCACCCGAATGATACTGGTGAAAGATCCCCTTATAAGTACTACTTATATATAAGAGTTTATATAAAAATACTAAGATCTCTTATATTATAATTATAATACTTATATAATAGAGATAAGTTAGCTTTATATAAAAGTAATAGAAATTTAATAAAATATTAATTAAATTAATAAATAATAAATAATATTTATTAATTATTTTAAACAATCTTCTCTAGAATTTAATACTTATAATTATTTAAAATATTTATTATTTCTATCAATATTATAATAAAAGTTAAAGCTATTATATATTATTATAAATTATATATATATTAAGTATCTCATATAACTTATTGCTTAATATAATAATTTAGTGAGATAGAAGATTCAAAAGATAGAGAGTTAGGCTCAATAGAAATTTTAGTAATATAGAACATATTTGTAAAATATATAAGGAGATTTGAATGAATAAATTATAATAGATATACTTCCTGTTATATAGTTACTCACTTCATGAACTTCTGAATAAATCTTCTTTCAACTATAAGATTTTTTTTATGAGAATCTTAAATTAGATATAGGGATTTCACTTAAATTGAATATAGTAATTTTGTGTTTTTGTATTTCAAAGTATATTTGTATTTGGAAAAATATATACAATTTTAGTTTATCATATTATATACTGACTGCTGTACAATTTATTTTTATTTGTAGTTATTTGAAGAAGTTTATACTAAATTTTGATATATAGCTTGAAATTGTCAGATTTAGTTTATTAGTGAATTCCTTAAGTAAAATATCATAGGGCTACTGGAAGAGTATGAAAATGACCTATTGTGCTAGATAACTAGTCTTTGTAAATTTACAGATTTCAATATTTTAAAACTGATCTTTATTATAGACTGATCTACTATAAGATATATAAGTGCTTTTCTAAGTCTATATAGAAGCCTCTAGATATCTCTTCCTGATATATATGTAATCTGAAACTCCTCTATGTATATTGAATAAGTGTATAGAACCTCCAACAGACTTTTTCTAATAATGGTCTATATTGTTATTATTTCTTACAAACTACCCAATCAACTGTAACCATTAGAGATCTTTTAATCAATATTGACTAATAGTATTATTAGCTATTAATGGCCAATGAAATTATTTTATTAAAATTTTATATGACCTTTTTATGTATATGCCAGCCTCCTATGCCATCTCTCTTACACTGTAGTCTCTTACTCTATCTCTCTTATGTCTCTTATACCAGCCTTTATATCATCTCTCTTACACCAGTTTTTATGTTATCTCTCTTATACTGCTAGTCTTTCTTATACTGCAATCTCTCTTAATAGTACAGATATATATAATATATATTGTAACGGTGACTCTAGAATGATGACATCAGCACAGGAGACAGCCTTTCCTTACAAGCCACCAGATTGGAGTACAAGAAGATTATACAGTATACGAGATAAGCAATGATAACTAACTGTGAGTCATTGTGACCACAGCACAAGCATCCTGAAGAATATAAAAGAAGGATCAAGGAACTGTAGTAGCAGCAACCAACAAGAACCACTAATCTCAAAATAGCTCAAAGACTTACCACAAATGAAATGTCTGCCACCCACCAAACCTCAAGGTCAAGGAACCACCAAGGTACCTTAGTCGAAGAAAGGATGTTCCAAGACATCAGAAGAGCCATGAGGACCTACTCAAGAAGGACTCCTAGTGTTTATCTGGGCACTGCAGACCCTTATCACTTCATCCTCTACCGTCGTGAAATGGAAACAAGGATCACCATTGCTACCGAATGCCTCCAAATATGGCAGGAGTATGAAATAGGAAACCTCCTCTGCTGGGAGTTCCCACAGGCCAGCACCCAAGAGCTATAAGATACCACTCTCATGGACATATGCGAAATGAGGATAGCTAAAAAGATCCATCAGATCTTTAGACATACACCATGGTCAATCCCCAACTTAGAGTACATTAGAGTCTCAGACTTCAGAGACCTGTCATCCTGCCATATCAATGCACTAGAAGCCAGGGTGGCTACAGAAGCCCAGTCCACTATCACCCTCAATAGCAAAGAAGTAGAAGACTTCTGGCACCCCATCCTCCAGGACAACCCAGACCAATTCCTGCAAGGATTGATCTCAGTATTCCAAGGCCCAAGCATCCGGGTTAGATCTCCCCAAGACCCCACATTTGTTCCCTATTTTGTGGAAGAGAACCTCATAGATTGGAGAGCTCCAGATCTTGTTCCCGATTTTCCCG
The DNA here is from genome assembly GCA_003990745.1 of Jimgerdemannia flammicorona. NCBI lineage: Eukaryota > Fungi > Mucoromycota > Endogonomycetes > Endogonales > Endogonaceae > Jimgerdemannia > Jimgerdemannia flammicorona. The sequence goes on along the minus strand of RBNI01007287.1, from coordinate 2,518 downwards.
CCACAGCTGAACGTGATGACATCATCGGCGATGACATCATCCCGTATGACATACGTGAAACGCATGACCTGCATGATGAATTCGCAGATCTCATCTCCTTCAGTGATGATGATGATGATGATGAAGAAGCCCCCATGGTCCTGAACTTTCTGCTCTAAGTTCTTTATTACACTGGATAATGCCAGCACCAGTATTCTCATGTAACACTAGATAATGCCAGCACCGGTATTCTGAGGTGATGCGAAATTGTTCCAGCACCGGCATTTTGATGTAATACCAAATAATGCCAGCCCTGGAACTTAGTAGTTTTAGTTATTGTAATTTATATTTAGCTTTATATCTTAGCAACCATTGAATTATATTTTGTATAAATACCCCTCTTATTTCCTCTAAAATAAAGTCAGTCAACTCAGTGCAATATACACACTTCCTTGCAAGCAATCTAAGAGATAACAAGACAGTTAAAGATAAGAAGTTTGAGGACTATAAGACCTTGGGAAGGCACTCCAATAAGAACTTGCTTATAACAACTTGAGTTAGTCTAAGAGATACACCTTGAAGAGAATCTGATATATTTGAAGGACTCAGTGACCACTATATGACAATATATATTTCTAAGTATTTTTATACTCTACTATTCTCAAATGACTCTTCTTTCTATCTATCAAGTATCTAAATAGCTTGGAGTCTTCTCCAGAACTCTTTGTTACTAGTATATTCAAGAATATATAAATTCAGAGTGTATCTGTGGTGGTGTCTATCTCTATGATATCAGTCATATCCTTCTCAATTACACCTCTAACCTTATCTCAATATTTACTAAACAATCCTTTAAATATATTTATATGTGAGTCTCAAGCCCTAAGCAATGAAGTGATCTTGAAAAATAGAAGTAATATCTTCAACAATTATACTCTTCTCACCTTGTTCTTACTAACATCACAAGTGGCATTAATTAGAAGAGACCTAGTCTTAAGACCTTATTAGAATGCTCACATTGTGGTTTGGTCACAGAAGTGTATTTTTTGTTCTTTATTTTATTACTTAGAGATAGAGATTTACATCTAAAATATATTTATCTTTTGGTATTTAGGTTATAGTTACCTACCAAGACTGACTCTATTACTTCACCTTCGACCTTATTGAGTATGTTCTCCACCTTAACAATATCAAAATTATCATAGTATACTCAAATAATGACTCATCATTCTCCACTTTTGCTATAAATGAACTCACTCAGAATATTCTTGCAATCAACACAGTCTTCATTTACTACATATAAGGATGATGTTCAGCAGAAAACTAACAATGAAGAAAGAATGAACAAGAAGAAGTATAAGATAGGTGTAATGCTGGCTCATACTTGAAAGAAGGGAAAGGTTAGTGCTCTGAATGAGTCAATTCGAATCAAATTCGGATTCGATTCATCACATGACGGTTTGATCCGAATCTCAAATCTGAAGCCATCCGAATCAACTCAGATTAATCCGAATCGCCCCATCTGAATCGCCCCATCCGAATCACCCATCCGAACCACCCCAATCCGAATCACTCAATCCGAATCACTCAATCCGAATCACTCAATCCGAATCACTCAATCCAAATCACTCAATCTGAATCCTCCAATTCGAATCCTCTAATTCGAATCCTCCAATTCGAATCCTCCAATCCGAATCTGAATCTGAATCCTTCAACCGAATCCTCCAATCCAAATCCTCCATATGACTCATATGCCGGACGCGTCCACAACACAATATACATACAATACACACACATGCACACGCAAACACGCAAACACACATATCGACAGATCAGTCTTCAACAGTTCACAGTACTGATGATGCTTCAAGTCAAACATCCCTGATAGCTCCACACCTTCCACGCAATCCTCACTCCGAAATCTGGCAACATTGTGCTAAGATAGAAGATGATGTTGTTTGTAATTATTGCAGGTAAAAAATTAAGACGCACCTATTGACTCGTTTGACACACACATGATATTGTTTCATCCACCCCTATAAACTGCACCAGCCAGAAGTTCAAAATGCTTGGTGGTACAACCTCGAACATGAATCGACACATAAAAGACAAGCACTCTGACAAAATCAAAAAGAACACGGAGACAAATAAAATCGACATCCAAGCTGTGGTGGGTACGTTTATCCGATTGCCTAACCATTTCTGTACCAACAACGCTGTTTAATAAAAAATATTTAGCCATACTCTTCAGCAGAATTTCGAAATCGGCTCATTCGCTGGATTGTGTGCACAGACCAGCCATTCACAACCATCGAGAGTGATCAATTGCATAGCATCTTTGGCCTCCTCAAGCATGATTTATATTTGCCAAGTGCCGATACTATTCGCAAAGATATCCTGGAGGCCTATAGGAAGGAGCACGACAATCTCCGCCAGACACTTCAGGTAAAATAAAGGCAGCACCATGACCTTTGCAAGCTGAATTATATAAAAGAGCTCACCAAATTAACCTTACATTCAATAAGCAGAATTCGGCAGG